>CM054134.1:119615819-119640819 GCA_028751875.1 Rapana venosa
CGAAGCAAACCTCTGACGCCCCACAAGCGCTGGGATGTCCCATTTATATCTTTTTAGTTCACTTTTGATTTCCCTTACTCCTTTTTTGATATAGAGTCCTTAATTCCTTTTCCCGAGGGGTTACTCCTTTACTGGAAGCTTTAAATTTGGGTGTTGCTCCATTCGCACTTCCCCATCCCCCCCTGGGGGCTTGCAGGGGGGTACGCGGCGTTGTTGATCCGGCCCGACCGATCGGTTGTTTTCTGTTTTTTTTTCCCATCTTTCCTTTGCAGTGGGCTTGGGAAGTTTGGGGGACCCATCTCCTCTCCAAGACCCCTAGGGTGAGTAAGAATGGACCGCCCCTCAAACGTTTCGCCTGCCAGTAAAAGCGGTTAGGGGGGAGTGGGTTGGTTAAGGACCCAGCCCCAGAGGGGAAAGTTGAGGGGGACGGAGCCAGTCCCCCCCCCTCCAAGCCCCCATTTACAAAACCCCCCCCCCCCCAACCCCCAAACCCCCAAACCCCCCACCCAGCCCCCCCCCCCCCCCCCCCCCAAAAAAAAAACAAAACCAAAAAAAAAAAAACAAAAGGAGAAGATATAAAAGTAGGAGAAGAAAGGAAAAGGGGGTTGGAAAAAATCGGGGGCCCGGGGGGGGCCCTAAACTGATTCCCGAAAATGTCCCAAGTTTCTTTTTTATATCGAGGATCAGGGAAATCATCACTCACGTGTTTTTTTTTCATCCATTCCCGGTGTAGGGGTTTTGTAAATTGTCAATGTTCCCCCCGGCACACAATGGCCTACTCAAAGAAAGCGGAACAGGATTTGACTTCGCAAGATGTTCTGCGTGCGTTCGCACACGGGCCCTCGGTTTTTAGTCTCAACCCAAGGACTTTTGGGAAGTGGGTCGCACTGACGTTAACTCCAGGGGAAAAAAATCCCCTTGACGGGAAAACGAACCCGGGCTCAGATTGCGAGCGCAATGTTCTAACCCCTACTATCCCGTCTTGCAAGTGTGTGTGTGTTGTGTGTGTTGTGTGTGTGTTGTGTGTGGTGTTTTGTGTGTGTGTGTGTGGTGTGGTGTTGTTGGCTTGTGCTTTTGTGTGGTGGTATGATGTGCGAGTGTGTGGAGAGAGAGAGGGTGGGGGTAGAAAGAGGAAAAGGGGGGGGAGACAAAGAGGCAATAGAAATTAACAATGAAGGGCGAAGGGGTGGGGCACAGACAGGGTTTTACCACAAACCCCCAAATTCGACCACCCCGAAAAAATGAAGAATTTGGGCAAAAGCTCCCCTGTGCGTTTCCCCCAAAACTCCCGACCTAGCGAACAAAAAAAAAAAAAAAGAAAGATCTGGCAAGGCGCCACTTGCTTTGGGGGGAAAAGAAGTTGTGCTTTTCCCGGGAAAAACCCAAAACAAAAAATAAAAATATGAAAGGGAGTCACTTTGCTTTTTGGGAAAAAGGAGCGTTGGTTTTTCCTAAACAAACACAATTTCAATTTTAAAAACTAGTTTGGGGGAAAAAATTTTTATAGTTCCATTTTTATGATGTTTTCTGAACAGGGGGTAGCGGGGGCGGAAAGCTCTGGCAGAGCAATCGCTGTCCCCCACCAATGTTAACACATCGGCGTCGTTATCAGTTGGATGGGGGACCCCTTTTCCCGCCTTGGTTTATACAGCCCCCCCTTCACCCAGCGTAAATGGGTACCCGCCTCTTTTGTGTCAGGGAATAAAGCAACGAGAGAGAGGAGATGGGCAACGCCAAAATATGCTGGCTCCTGGAGAAGCTGAGGTCTTTGATACCTCGCTCCCCTACGACCAAATAGGTTATGGAACACCTTTACCTTTTTCACATTGGAAGCAGAATGAGAAAAAAAAACCCAGCATTTTTCCGTTCCTCGGCTAGAGCTGCAAGGTTCACCAGTGGAGAGATGTGTGTGTAGATTCGACTGCTTTTTGGCCCACAATGACGGTTAGTCGCATCCGACTTTGGGGGTGGAAAAAGCATTTTAAAATAAACGATAGTTTTAGTGTCCAACTTTGTGACGTAAAATCTCGTGAACCGATGTGGTCTTTAGTATCGGTTACACAATGTCACTGTGCACTTACGTTGACGACAATCAACAGACGTTTGGAGGAGATGGCATGGGTCAAGAAAGAACTGGGACATTTCTAAGGATTTCCATTTCTGACCAAACACAACACACATACACACACACACACACACACACACAACACACACACGCACGCACACGCACACGCACACACAGACACACAGACGTCACATATCAAGAGAACATCCCAATAGTGAAACAGGCGGAACAGAGGGACCTGTCTCTCCACGGCTGTGAAGGCAGAGGAGGAGGATGGCCTCAAGGGCAGACTGGACTCTGCAGCGCAATGAAAGCAGCAGCTTAGAAGATGACCACTCTGATTTCAAAACACGCCGATGTCGGATGCGCTGGGCTTGATGTCAGGTGATTAACCGCAGCACAAAGCTATTTCGTTCTTATGACAGAGAACAATGAGTTACTGTCTGAGCGTTCGACGACAAAGAAAACAGTATAGCAACCTGGAGCACAAGAAGTACGTAAGCTAGTGGAAAGATATGATCATTTTAGTGTAGTGTCTGGACTCTCTCCAGTAAACACAAATACTACCCGATTTAAGACTTGTGCAGCTATATATATATATTATATATATATTATATATTATATATATATATATATATATATAGATATATATATATTATATATATATATATATATATATATATATATATATATTATATATATATATATATATATATATATATTATATATATGTGTGTGTGTGTGTGTGTGTGTGTGTTTGTCCGTCGTGTTCGAAGGTGACCTCCTCGACTCTATAGACCATTCAATTCTTCTCTTCTGTCTTCAAAAATGTTTGGTATTACAGGCACAGCCCTCACCTGGTTTAGTTCATACCTCACAGACCGATTCCAAACAGTTGCAGTAAACAAGATTCAATCATCACCTGTCGAACTTGAATGTGGAGTCCCACAGGGATCAGTCCTTGGCCCTGTTCTTTTCACTCTCTACACTGCTCCACTTTCACATAGAATAAATTGTCATCAGATCAGCCATCATTTTTATGCAGATGACTCTCAGATTCTTAGCAGTGATACTCCTGAAAATCTGCCTTCTCTCTTGATTAATATGTCCTACTGCCTTCAAGATATCCAAAATTGGATGATACAGAACAAGTTACTGCTAAATGCAGATAAAACCGAAGCCATGCTTGTAGGTACGAAACACAAATTGTCTTCAATCACAACTGCTTCAATAGAATTCGGCAATACGTCTGTCCCTCTAGCCACTGCTGTGAAATATCTAGGGGTCTTTATCGACAACACACTGTCCATGCAAAAATTCATCACTCAGAAAAAAATTCATCACTCAGACCTGCCAGTCATGCTACTATCATTTACGGAGTATTAGTGCAGTTCAAAAGTACCTGTCCACTGATGCAACATCCAAACTAATCATGTCTCTCATTCTTTCACGTCTGGACTATTGCAATTCTCTTCTGGCTGGTCTGTCATCATCATCTATCCACTCTCTTCAACGTATACAAAACTCTGCCGCCCGACTAGTCCTCAGAAAGAAAAAATCTGATCACGTTACTCCTCTCTTGCGATCTCTCCACAGGCTGCCTGTGTCACAGAGAGTAAACTATAAGATCAGTACCCTCTGTTACAAATGTCTCCACAAAACAGCAGCTTCCTACCTCTGTGAATGTCTTCACCTGTACACTCCTTCTCGATCCCTCGCTCTGCTGCAGATACCTTGTGCTTACGAATACCTAGATTCAACAAATCCACAGTCGGCCGTCGCTCTTTCTCTATTTCTTGTCCAGTGATCTGAAATGACATCCCTCTCATCATCATCATCGTCCCGTGACCTTGGCGGTCGTGGAGGAGACACGAAAGACGATGCCGTGGTAAGTCTCCTCCATCCATCTAGGTCCTCGGCTCTGCGCAGTAGTGCCAAGTCATTCATCCTGGTCCATTCTCTGATGTTGTCCATCCATGACTTGTTCTGTCTTCCCCTATTTCTGCCACCTTCGAGTGTTCCCTGCAGTACCGTTTTTGGCAGAGTGTTGTGGCGGGTGACGTGGCCGAACCATGTCAGCTTTTTCTTCCTGACGATGGTTAGAAGGGGTTCCTGTGGACCTGCCAGCCGTGTTATTTGGCTCTTGACAAATTCATTGGTCTTTCGTTCTCTCCAGGATATGCCCAGCAGTTTTCTATTGCATTTTGTTTCAAATGACTGGATTCGCTTTGCTGTTTCAGCAGTCAATGTCCAGGTTTCACTTCCGTACAGCAGGATAGTCTGAATTAGGGCTTTGTAGAGCTTTAGTTTGGTTGGGAAACTGATCTCTTTACTTTTCCATATGGTGGTGAGTTTTGTCATGGAAGATGTTGCCATGGTTAGTCTGACTTTGCTTTCTGTCGTCGATCGCCCGTCCTTTGTGAGTGTAGCGCCAAGGTATTTAAAATCGTCTACCTCCTCCAGTTGCTGGCCATTCATGTAAATTTTAGCAGTGGCGTTGCTCGTGCTGTTCACAAGTACTTTACTTTTCTCCGAGCTCACCTCCATCCCATATGCTCCAGCTCTGTTCTCAAGTCTGGTCGTAAGATCTTGCAGCTCTGTGTTACTTCCGCCCATGAGGTCAATGTCATCGGCAAACCGCAAGTTGTTGAGGGGTCTGCCGCCAATGGAGATGGTAGAGTGGAAGTCATGGAGGGTCTCTCTCATAATGTTTTCCAAGAACAGATTAAACAGGACTGGAGATAACAGGCATCCTTGTCGGACCCCAACTGTGGTTTTGAAGTAGTCTCCGACCTGATTGTTCAGAAGGACTGCCTTGCTTGCGGTGTTGTATAGTGCTTGAATGGTTTGCACTAGTCATTCTTCAATGCCAAACATTCTGAGGACCTGCCACTGGCCTTCGTGCCATACTCTGTCGAAAGCCTTCTTGAAGTCGATGAAGTTGTGGAACAGGTCTCTCTGATGTTGAAGATGTTTTTCCATCAGGATGGGGCAGTTAAAAATCTGTTCGATTGTGCTCCTGCCTGCCCTGAACCCAGCTTGTTCTTCTGCAAGGTGTTCTTCTGCCTCCTTCTTGAGTCGATTCAAAATAACTTTGAGCATGATCTTGCTGGCGTGGCTGATGAGGCTGGTTGTTGTATAGTTTTGGCATTGGCGTAAATTCCCCATCTTGGGCAGAGGTATGATGAGTGATTGTGTCCATTCTGTTGGCCACTGTTTTGTCTCCCAAATCTTCTGACAGATAGCTGTAACATGTGTGATAACTGTTTTGCCACCATGCAAAATGTATCCTTGTGACAGTGACTTTCTTTACAGGAAACTATGCCTGGGACAACTGTCTTGCGCCAGGCTTCTTTTGCGTGCATGAAAGGTGTGTTTCACAGGGGAACCTATTAGAAAGGTCCACTTCAGGCGGGAATAGCCTCAACTTCTCACGTTTTAGCCCTGTGCGTTACCTTTACACCGCTGGTCCACTGAGGCTGCCGGCCCGATAGCATTTTAGCTCATGGAGCTGCATCCCTCAAACAGCCGTACTCATTCCGCCACAGTGGGAGACAGGATAGCTTAGTGGTCAGAACATTGCGCTCGCAATCTGATGACCCGGGTTCGATTCCCGTTCTACGGGACATTTCCCCTGGAGTTAACATCAGTGCAGACTCCACTCTCACCAAAAGTCCTTCGGATGAGACTATAAACCGAGGCCCCGTGTGCGAACGCACGCAAAACATCTTGCGCACACGTTAAATCCTGTTCCGCTTTTCTTAAGAGTAGGCCATTGTGTGCCGGTGGGAACGGATGACAGAATTTACAAAACCGAAACACACGGGGACTAGATGTAAAAAAGCACATACGTGCTTATTCCATTATCCTCGATATAAAAGAATTATTTTTAAACAAAACAGTTAGCATTCTGTTAACTCACTCCAAACGGCCACTTTTCCCCCCTGCCTTTGCCTAAGGCAACCCGTTGTAAGGGCTAGGGGGGAAAATACACAAATACAAAGCTCAATATAAGAAAATGAACCTTTTACAACCATGTACCAACATGCTGGTTAGTTGTTGCCAATATTTGGAAGTCCTACCTTAATTTTAGTAGCTTTTTCGACCAAGACAAAATTATTTTACTTTTGGGTCACTGTCACTATACACTCACTGGCAGTGAAAAGGTGGGGTTGAGGGAAGTTCATTCAACAAAACATTTCTCATGAAATTGCTCCACCAATCTTTCTATTTGGCCTGGGACATGCTAATAAGAATATATATTTAGCTTAAGCAGTCAGTAGGGCGCGCGGTCGCCTCATGCTTAATTTTTAAATATCAGAACTGCTAAATCAGTCCTTTGTCCAAAACTGTGACACATGTGGACTGCTATAACGGTCCGTCATCCAGAAAGTGTTTTAAAACGTTCTCAAGGAGGCTTCAAATGTTCGAAAAATTCCATATCTCCTACTCACATCTGTCAAACGCCCACTGAGCCATTGTTTGCTGAAGTGAAAAACCACACTGTGCTGATCCAGTACTGACAAACTTATATAGCCCTAATCTTGCCTTAACCTTATCTGCGCCCATTCCCCAAAGGAGAGGAAAAAAGGGAGAGAATGGGATCTGTCTTCATACGAAATGTTTTACCTTGGAATCATGTATCAGAACATACTTCATCTCAAGGTTGAAGCAAAACTTACACTCCTTAGTCATACTGCTTTTCTTTAGGTTAGGTGAGTAAGAATATTTTGTGGGCCTAGTTTCTTTTACGAAAGCCCTAAGCGCTTACAAACAGATACAAAAGAATTATACAGATTACCCAACAAAAAGACAAATGCATAAGGGCAGCCACACACACACTTTCATCCTAACTTATTCTCCTCACTGGCTACCCTTCATCATTTACAAGCCTCCTATATGAAAACATCTCACCCTCCCACAATACAACCTCCCTTACCCACACAAGCACCCAGGAACCCCAGCATGTATGCATGTGCACACACACACACACACACACACATGCAGGGACAGCCTGGTGGTCAGAGGAATGCGCTTGTGATCTGCTGACCTGGGTTTAAATCTCGTTCAAGAGGATTTTTCCTCTGGAGTTAATATCAGTGCCAACTCCACACCCCTCAAAAGTCTGGATGAGACTATAAACTAAGGTCCTGTGTGTGAATGCATGCAGGACATCTTGCGCAAACGTTAAAACCTGTTCCACTTTTTGGAGAGTAAGCCATTGCATGCTGGTGGGAATGAACGACAAAATTTACAAACTGCATACACACGGTGACTGGATGTAGAAAAGCTCATGAGCACTTATTCCATTATCCTCAAAATAAAAGATTAATTTTAAAAAAATTTAAATGCATGCATGTGCACGTGCTCGTAAAATTACTTAAACATTAAATTTAAGACTGGACGAGATAAGTTTTGAGGTTGGACCTGAAAGAATGAATAGCTGTTTCTGAGAGAGTATGGGAGAGAATTTCACCCAGAAGGGGCTTGGAAAGAGAAAGATCGCTCACCATATGATTTTGTAGAAAGCCCTGTGCAAATGTCCTTGGATGAAGAGGAGGGATAAAAAGTGAGCTTTTAGTTGTGTGTGTGTGTGTGTGTGGGGGGGGGGGGGGTTGTTGTGAATAGGTTAATGTTTCCATGGAGACTTTTTCAGACAGCCTATAAAAATGTATACAAAACGGTATTTAAAACGAATTCATCCATAGTCAGACAAAAAGGACTCATGCATTCATTCACTCAATTGTCGACACATTTGTTCAGATATTCATCTGCTCATTTATTCTTTCATTTATTTCTTTTTTCTATAGTTTGTTTCTTTGTTTCTTTATTCCTTTAGTAAACCGAAACGTCTTCAGTGGACCCTTTTTGCTTACCAAGGATCTCTTCCGAGGCCGATCTGGGTTACTGCAGCGTTAAGGGCACCATTGTTGAGACCATGGAGATTTGTGTGTTGCATGTAAACCTCCCTCATAAAAGACACCGTTCTGCAGACAATAAATCCTTGTAGGTTATAATAACAATCATTGTATATAGAATTTATACAGTGCTGAATCTTGTACAGTGAATAAATCAAAGTGTTAATGTGAACCATCCTCATTAAAGGCACTTTTGTACAAACCATGAAGATTTGCATGTTACATGTAAACCATCCTCAGCAAATATTTTCCAAACGTTTTCCGGAAAATGTAGGTGTGCATATTACATATAAACTATCCTCATTAAAGGCACCATTTTCAAGAAAATGAAGATTTCCATGCTACATATAAATCATGTGCATATGTGCGCATACGTTAGCGTGTGAGAGTGTCTGAAGACAAGGTTATAAGAACTGTTGGGAACAGCAAACAGCAAAAGAAATGAATGGTGGAGAGCAGCACATGTCAGCATGCAGAGACAATTCAACGTTCATAACAAAATGAAGATGTTAAAAACCTGTCCATAACCATAAGGTAAAGGTACAGGTGTCCCATAACCTATAAGGTCATAGGGGAGCGAGGCGTCAGAGACCTCACTTCTCTCGGGCCAGCATATTGAGGGCGGTGCCCATCTCCTCTCCCTCGCTGCTTTACCTTCCGTGATCCTAAAGAGGCAGGTACCCATTTACAGCTGGGTGAACTGGGGGGACTGTACTCAAGCCAAGGCGCGCGAACGGTCACCCATCCAACTAATAACTATCCTCGATGCTGCATAACCTTAGCTGGGGGAAAGCGAGTGCCCTGACCATTGAGCTATGCTGTCCCCTGTGAAGATGTTAAAAAAATCTGTTCATGCCTTTAACAACAAACCAACGTTCATAACAACATGAAGGATCGGTGGTCTAGAGGTAACGTGCCTGCCTAGAAAACGAAAAGTCCGGGTTGGAAGTGTGCGATGGTTTGTACCCCGTTCGGGCCCGAAACTTGTCCCCCAACCGTGAGTGGTGGTATAGGTGCTAGTCTTTCGGACGAGATGATAATCCGAGGTCCCGTGTGTTACACATAATTATTTTGCGCACGTAAAAGAACCCACGGCAACAAGAGAGTTGTCCCTGGAAAAAATCATGTCGAAAAAAGCCGCTCTGATAGGGAAACAAATATAGTTGCAGACACAAAAAAATGGATCGCGCTGCTCTTGTGGTGACGCGCTCTCCCCGGGGAGAGCAGCCCGAATTTCACGCAGAGAAATCTGCTGTGACTTAAAGTGATATGAAGTGAAATAGATAAATACAATAAAAAACATAAAAGATGTCAAAGAAATGTTTAGAACAAACGGTAGAAGCTGGATAACCGTCTGTGAAAAAGCCGTTCTGAGTTCTTCAATCTTGGAATTTTGATCTGACATGAATAAATGAATGAATTAATTAATTAATTAACTAATTAACAGTTTTGTCAAATTTACATCGTTTCATCAATTGGCAAAACGTACTTTGTCTAACGTTGTGAAAGCTGATACACTGGCAAGCGGTTTTTGTTATTTTTATTTAGAAATTACCAGTACCGCAATGTCTGTCCTGACCTTGGCGCACTTCAAAAGATTCCACCAGTTTCAGTGGCTTCCATTACTTTCTGTTAAGAACTGGCGATATCTTTTTAAGTGCACTGTATACTTAACACACGTCCTTTTTTTTTTACATAAAATATATATTCTGTAAGGTTCAGAATCAAGTCAAGGAGTTGTTACTACCTTTCCACCAACCGCTCCGAAAGTTTTGTAAACTACTGGTGCTCTGACAAAATCTTCAGTGGTGCCTTAACGGTATACTAGACTGCAGGATAGGTTGAAGGTGAAGAAGAAAGTGAAAGTGCCGTGGCAAGTTTATTAATTCTTAAGGACTTTGTGCTACGGTTCTGGTTCTGAAGCTTACCTGCCAGTCTCAAAGCATGCATGCCAAGAACTGTTTTGAGACTGGTAGATCGTTCTCAGACTGTGCTGCCCCCCTTTCCCCCCCCCCCCCCCCCCCCCAGCACCCTATCCGGGGATGCTAGGGGCCTGTCAGTATAAATGGCATCAATCCATACCTTCTAGAAATTATGTGCTAGGAATTCCTTCTTTTCTGTCCCTCTTCTTGCTTCTGCCTTGTTCCTTTTCTTTGTGCCACCTCCTTCTCGTTTATTTTGTGCCTACGTGGTTCATTCTCCTGCCTTTTTCTCTCTCCAGAAAGTCTTACAATATAGACATTCTCTCCCACGCACGAAGTTGGATATGATGGGCCTGACTTGTCAAAAGCTTAACAATAGCACAACGTATTTTCGCTCATATGACGGACAATAATAGTTGATGTCTGAGCGTTCGACGACAGCGACGACGACGAAGAAGAAGTACAACAACAAGAACAACAACAACAACAACAACAAAGCAGAAGAAGAAGAAGACTCTACAGATCCAGGTACTGGCCTCAAAATTCCACTGATAACAGTAATGAAAGACCCAAACTAAATTCAACTGTTGACAGCTCCACAAACCCAAAGGAATGTCTTCAAACCGCTAATAAGCGTGATATTGTTCCCAGTAAGAAGGGGGGGGGGGGGAGAATAAAACACCAAGGGGTAGAACAGCCAAAGGGCAGAACAGCCACGTGGCTGGGCATGAGACTCCTGGTGTGAAGTCATCTGAAGGTGCAGGGTCAAGATTCTTCTGACCTGTGTTTAAAGGGGTTCTTTCCTTTAAAGGTAGCACCGATCCCGATCCCATATTCCCCCAGCAAATCCTTCTGGTCAGCCTCTTAACTGCCAATGTAACGTGAGAAGGTCTGAATACGGGCTCAGGATAGACCACAACAGCTTGAATTACCATACGTACAGGATAGTGGACGGGATAGCTAAGTGGTTGGAGCACTCGCTTTCCCCCAGCCAAAGTTAAGCAGCATCGAGCATGGTTACCAGTCGGATGGGTGACCGTTTGCACGCCTTGGCTTCAGTACAATCCCCCAGTTCACCCAGCTGTAAATGGGCACCCGCCTCTTTAGGGTCAGGGATGGTTAAGCAGCGAGGGAGAGGAGGCGCTCTCAATATGCTGGCCCGAGAGAAGTGAGGTCTATGACGCCTCCTCCATCTCCCCCCCTCCCCACGACCTTAAAGGTTATGGGACACCTTTACCTTTACAGGAAACTCTGCATGTACTATAGAGAACATTGCCCTTGCAGGACTGGCAGCCAGACAAGAGAACACGTGCTGCAATCCTGCATACTCCAAACGCGCTTTTAAATGGGACCTGGCTTGGACCTATCCCTTTGGTCAAGAACCTCTGCGGCCACTTGGAGCGTGTACTGCTGCTGCCTTCATCACAGAGACTGAGCTGTCCATTCGATGAACGCAACAACAACAAACAGCAAAAGGTCAGCCGGGATGCTATGTGTGAATACACGGATGACATCTTACACATATGATAAAATCTCATCAGTATTCAGCCCAGTTTCATTAGTACACTGATTATATGGTTGGCGTAGAATCTGCCTGGGTGACTTCCTTGCTGATGTGATTAAGACATATTGCACCATTTCCCTATGTAAATCATATTTTTCTGATCTTAATGGAATCATTCACTCGGTTACTGTTTCAAGTTTGAAAATACCAAAGGATTGTTTCTCTGGCCTGATAAAAACTGAGTCTTCAAGGATAGTCAGAAGATAAAAATCTGGATCAGATTACTATAAAATATTGGCAAAAATGTTAACAAACTAATCATGTCAAATCGTTCTCAAGAGATCTTGTGGTTTTTATTCCATCGATTGTATTTTAGAGATTAAGTACAACAAAATGGAAATTTCAGTAAAATTAGTGTATTTTCATTACTTTTGGATTGCAGTTTGTTCCACGTGTTACGTTGCTGCGTTATTGAGAAAGATTGCAAGCCCTGTGTAGTTTGTTAGATGCATCTCACACGCTGTATATGTCTCAACATATTAACTTTGTTGGGTAGGTGCTTCTGGAGAAAGTCCTAGCACTTCTTTCAGAATGTTACGAAATCTTGTTCCCATTTTGAAATAGAAGAAAAAGTTGAGCGTGGAGTTTAAAGCGTTAGAAATATTGATGACAACGATCCACAGCAAAACAAAATTCTGATTTCGGCGACCAATCGAAAACTGAACAAAAATAAGAGGAACAATTTTGACCAGAAGATTTGGAATGGAGCAGACGATAAAGAGAATGGACACAGCCACCAACATCTTGGTCAGGCTGATCTCTCTGCTCTCCACGGGCACTGCTGCTGTGGACTGTCTCCACTTGGCTGCCCCCTTCAACTTGACCACAGTGACAGCAGTGGCGATGACAGTGGTCAGTACGAAAAACGGCGGCAGAAACATGCCGAAAATAATCGTATTCAAAATGTCCACAAACTCCTTATTCTCCCGATAAAATTCGCTCGCATAGAACACTGTCAGGGATCTTTTCAATGCTGGAATATATTCACAACCAATTTTGTACTTGGCTGAAATGATGTAGTGGAAACCCAGGATGACGATGATGGACACGAAGAGAATGATGGCGGTGATCTTCGTGGGGAGGACCTGTTTGGCTTTGAGGGGGTGCATGATGCACAAACACCTTTCGCAGGCAATGAGAGTGGAGATAAACCCAGAAATGAACCCTGAGCCGAAAGGAATGACAGTCAACCCCGTGTTGGTGGCCAGGTTGATGACCGTACTGTCCACAGTGAACTCGCCCACCACCAGCATGTATATGTACTCCACGTACAGGCAAAACACACACAACGTGACCACAAAGTCAGTACAGCTGAGAACAAACAGCATCAGATTGACTCTCTCCCTCAACCCCAGCTTATAGAAGACAATGCAGTTGAGGATGTTGAGGGGTATCCCCACAACGCCCAGGAGAGGCAGCAGAACCCCTCCTGCCTTGTACGCATTGACCTGAGTGGTCAGGCTGATGATGTTGTCCGGATTGTTCCAAGGCAAAAACGCGAATTGTCGGTCTACCACCCGACATCCGTCAACGAATGCAGCCAGAGTTTTGTCAGTGGTTGAGCCGTTAAAGACAGAACCTTCGCTGGCAGTATTGTAGAGAAAAGACTCGTTGGTGGTAGTTGCGGATAGCCGTGTAAGGCTGTCCATGGCTGTTACTGGGAAGCTGACTACAGAAACAGTCTGGTCTTGTTCTGGGAGTGATGAAGGGGTATCTCAGGGGTGGCTTCAGTGTGTTCACAATCATTAACATTTTGTTCCGTTCTTTGTTTAACAAGAGTAGGATCATTATTTCCATTCACACGAGCGCGCGAGCACATCCGCCCACCCACCCACTTACAAACACACACACACGCGCGCGCGCGCGCGCGCACGCACACACACACACACAGAGTCTCTCTTTCTCTCTCTTTCTCTCTCTGTTTCTCTCTCTCTTTCTCTCTCTCTCACATACATACATACATACATACATACATACATACATACATACATACATACACATTCACTCATGCGCACACATCTGTGCACGTGCACAAACATGCGCGGCGCACATATACATGTACATACACACAAACAAACACAAACATCACGAAGGCGCACGCACCTGCTTACACAGAATATAAAGCACACTAACAGACACATTGACAGACACACACCAGCATACAACGCACACACACAAAAGCACTCTCGCACGTGCACACTAACACACACACACACACACACACACACACACACACACACACACACAACACAACGCACGCACACACACGCACATATATGCGCTGACGCATGCCTACTCTTGCATTAAATTCTATTTTTTAAAAAGAAATGCTTGAGCGCATGTTCGCGTACACACAGAGACTCGAACACATAAACACACACACACGTACACGTACACACGCACACGCGCGCGCGCGGACAGAACAGGTAACAAAAATAGTGCACAGGAAAAAAACAACAACAGCGAAAGAATCAATGTTTCTTCCCTACAAAAAAATTTTTTTTTCCCCAACTTCATTGAATCGAATGTGAGCATACTTTAGTTAATATAATTGAAGGAACTATTCACTTGTTGCCTCTGAAAACAGCCTTAAAAAATCAATACCCTTCATCTTGTAATTGTTTACTGTGTTGTTTAGTGTTATGTTGTTTGTTTGTTTGTTTTTCTCGTCATAGAGTTTACATTCATTATTTAGTGCTTGCTTGTGTTAGCGTGTTTGAGTCCTCCACGTTCTCTGTCGACGTTTGTGTGTTGGTCCTGGTTTGTGCCGTTAAGGACGCACACCTGTATTAGCTTGCGAGTCATGTAGTATCTTCTATAGACTGCGAGTTGGAAAAGTTTTTGGTGATTTTCACAGATTTTTTTAAGTATGAAAAAAATCCACTGTGTACTTGTTTTGGGGATTGAGGACATAGAGCAATACCAGGTAGCCTCGAGAAAGTTGGAAATAACCATCAAATGAGGATTGCTTGTGTTCCTACAGTGTTGACCCCGTGAATGCATATTGCGGTAAGGAAGCTAGCAGACGACAATGTAAAAAAGCACATGAGTACTTATTCATTATCCTGGAAAAAAAGAATTTGTTTCTACTACTTGCAATGTGTAGATGTTCTTTTTATGACTTTATTGGCTTCCCCCCCCCCCCCCCCTCTTTATTGTGTGAGTGTATAGGTATTGCACTTATTTTATTATCATGACATTCAATTTGTATGAGTATAATTAAAAAGTGTTTGTGTTGATCGTGTGCTATGTGAGTATTACATATTTAGTATCCCTGAAACACCCCCCCCCCCCCACACACACACTCTCTCTCTCTCTCTCTCTCTCACACACACACACACACACACACACACACACACACACACACACACACACACACACACACACACACACACACACTCACTCACTCACTCACTCACTCACTCATATTCTCTCCCTCAATGACTGTATAGGTTTAGATTTCTTATTTGTTTTGTTTCTTGTTTTTATTGTGTGAATGTATGGGTATTTAATTTATTTCATTATCATGACATATAATTTGAAACGAGTATAATCTAAAATGAGTGTTGATGGGATCGCATACTGTTTTGGGAATTATATATTGGATATTATCTCTGAAATACACACACACACTCTCTGTCTCTCTGTCTCTCTGTCTCTCTGTCTCTCTGTCTCTCTGTCTCTCTCTCTCTCTCTCTCTCTCTCTCTCTCTCTCTCTCTCTCACCTGTTATCGTCTTGCTTATAGTTATAGTGTATCCTAATGAAGGATTCATATCTTATATTTTCAATACTTTATTGGACTTGCCTCTGTACTTAAGTTTTAATGAGTGCCCTATTTCAATATCTTATAGTTATGTGTAACAAGTATGTGTACCATTTACAACGTGTAGATATTTATCTTATGACTTATTAAGTTTGGTTGTGTTATTTTTCTTGGCTCTGTTGTTGTTCTTGTTGTTGTTGTTTGTCTGTTTTTCTCTTTTTTTTCTTTTTTTGTTAGTTTGGTTTTTCTTTCTCTTATGTTTGTTTGTTTATTTTGGTTAGGTTTTTTTTGGGGGGTGGGGTGGGGGGGGTGTATTTAGGGTTTTCTTTTATTTGCTTGCTTCGGGGGGGGGGGGGGGGGAGAGGGTTATTTCCTCTTGTTTCTATTGTGAGACTCTATAAGTATTGAGTTATTATTATTAAGATATATCCCTACGGGCGGGGACTGGATGTAAAAAAGCACATGTGTGCTTATTCATTATCCTCGAAATAAAGAATTTGTCATTGTCATTGTCATTGTCCTTCTTTCTCTTCGCCAAAAGCCTTCACTTGATACCTTCAAATCCAGCCTCAAAACGCACTTATTTCCTACCTGACACTTTCACCTCATATCTGATCCTACTTTTCAACAGCATCCTTCATCTCCTTCGTTACCACCTAAGTGTGTGTGTGTGTGTGTGTGTGTGTGTGTGTGTGTGTGTGTGTGTGTGTGTGTGTGTGTGTGTGTGTGTGTGTGTGTGTGTGTGTGTGTGTGTGTGAAGAGAGAGAGAGAGAGGGGAGAGAGAGAGAGAGAGAGAGAGAGAGAGAGAGAGAGAGAGAACTCAGAACTCAGAAATTTAATGTATCTCAGCCTTAGGCCATAATACATGGTTGGCGTAGAAGGAATTGAAAATGCCACAGAGTGGGCAAAAACCGGATAACATACACAATACCAAGCTCACTTTCAGTGAAAGAAATAATGAAGACAATGCACAAATACATAAAAATCCATATGTATCTAACACAATTCACTATTTTGATCTAAATGTATCTTCCTTATGTCTGGATAAAATCAATATACATATATAGTTTTTCAAAATCATAACAAGACGATACCATATCTTCGTTTGTGATGTAAATATCCTAATACAACAAACTTTTTCTCTTATTGATGGCGTGGAATATATATCTAGACAGGCAGTGATTTTTACTACTGTTTTCTGCTTTAAGTAGATCATGCAAAGGTGTATCAACACAATCCCTTAAAAATTTAATTCTTAAATCATTATACACAAAACATTCATAAAGGAAATGCTTTTCATCTTCAACTTTGGGTTTACAAAATGGACATTGTTTCTTCTGATTCTGTGCACTATATCGATGTACATTGTTGTTGAGTGGTAAAACATTACATCTCACCTGTGACACAGCAACTCTAAAGCAGTAGGTATCTAAGTGTAGAAGATATTCTTCTTTAGCAAATATTGTTTTGAAACACCTGTAGCTGTCATATCTGTCTCGGTCTCTGATTGGTCTATACCATTCCTGGATAAACATATCAACTAGTCTTTGCTTAAACAGATGTAAGAATACCTTGACGTCACCAACACCCTGTTGAAGCCATACAAAGCTGAATCCTGCATCACATAAAATTTGTCTAATCATAGAAACCCAACAGTTCTTTCCAGATATATCCATGTCAAGCAACATTTGATAAGCATTATATGGTAGTCTGTTAGAATTCATTTGTAATAATTTAATCCAATATCTAAGAGTATTTATACATGAGTTAGAGAGAGAGGAGAGAGTGAGGAAGGAGAGAGAGAGAGAGGAGAGAGAGAGAGAGAGAGAGAGAGAGTGTAGTGTGTGTGTGTGTGCATAAATTTGAAATATCTTATGTTATTTGAGGAAAGATGCATGCGTGTAAATGATTTGAGTGCAAGCGCTTCGATTTGTTTGTTTTACAAGATTCAGCGCTATATAAATTCGTGGGGTTTTTTTAAATTTTTGGTCGTATTATGTATTTGTGTTGATATAAAGTGAGGTGACCAGCATTTTAAAAAAATAATGTCCAGTTACTTTTTAACCGGGTCTGAATCCAGATAAGGACAAGGGAACCATTTAACGACACCACAATCGTGTAAGTGCTGAAAAGAAGTCCATCATTCAGTAATTGTTATATGTTGCAGTTGTTATTTAATCATGTTTTCTTTCATTGTTTTGAGCTATTGATAAATTTTTCTTGATACTTAAGGATAAGGTGGGTTTTTTTAAAATAATGAAATGGGAGGATTTTCTCCAGATAAACAAAGTTCTTGAATTCATAAGGTTTTCATAAAAATACGACTTTAATACGGTTTCTTTAAAAAAAAAAGTTATTTATAAATTTCTTCTTCTTTGCAGTTTGGTCGCAACAAAATGCCTTTGTACTGAATGAATCGCACTGCTATTGTCTTCTCTTCTCTTTTCTTCTCTTCTTTTCTCGTCTCTCTTCTCTTCTATTTTCTTCTCTTCTTTCTCTTCCTTTCTCATCTCTTTTCTCTCTTCTCTTCCTTTCTTCTCTTCCCTTCTCTTCTCCTCCCTTCTCTTTTCTTCTCCCCCCTTCTGTTCTCTTCTCTTTGACAGTCTAAGAAGTTACGTGGATGCGCATTGGAATTTTCATGCGATGTACCTTCTTCAAGTCGAGCTTGGTGTCTCTGATCTTTTATGTCTTTCTGGGAAAAGAAAAAGGCACCAGGAGAATAGACCAAGAGAGAAGATAATAATAATAATAATAATAATAATAATAATAATAATAATAATAATAAATGGAATTTATTGAGCGCTATATCTTGCAATTACAAATCAGAGCGCTTCCATTCAATCCGCTCCTACACAAGCAACCAACAGTGACTATCAATATTCTAACAAATTCAAATGTACACACATATGCACACACACACACACACACACACACACACACACACACACAGATTGTACATTTCAGCAAGGTGATGGAATTTTGGCTTTTAAAGGCAGGGACAGATATGAGATGAAACAAGAGGGAAAAATCTTAGGTTTGAAATAGGTATGTTTTGAGGCTGGATTTAAAGCTGTCGTAAGTAGGCTTTTCACGAAGGGAGAGAGGGAGGTCATTCCAGATTGATGGACCAGAAATAGAGAAAGAGCGACGTCCAACAGTGGATTAGTTGAATCTAGGTATTTGTAAGCCCAGGGTATCTGCAGCAGAGCGGAGGGAACGAGACAAGGAGTGTACAGGTGAAGACATTCACAGAGATATGAGTGTGCTGTTTTGTGGAGACATTTGTAACAGAGGGTACTGATCTTGTACTGTACTCTCTGTGGCACAGGCAACTAGTGGAGAGATTGCAGGAGAGGAGTAATATGCTCAGATTTTTTTCTTTTTGAGGCCTAATCGAGCTGCAAAGTTTTGTATGCGTTGAAGGGAGTGGATAGATGATGCTGGCAGACCAGCCAAAAGAGAATTACAATAGTCCAGACGTGAAAGAATAAGAGATGTGACAAGTTTGGATGTTGCATCAGTGGACAGGTACTTTCGGATTGCACCTATACGCCGTAATTGATAGTAGCAGGACTGGCAGGTCTGGGTGATGATTTTTTGCATAGAGAGTGTGTTGTCAATAACAACACCTAGATACTTAACTGCAGTGGATAGCGGAACTGATGTATTGCCAAATTCTATTAAATCTGTTGTGATGGAAGAGAGTTTGTGTTTGGTCCCTATAATCATGGCTTCAGTTTTATCTGCATTTAGCTGTAACTTGTTTTGTATCATCCAGTTTTTAATGTCTTGAAGGCAAAGTGACATATCTGTCAAGAGAGAAGGCAGATAGGCATGAAGACGATGACGAAAAGACAAGGAACAAGGCAGAAAGAAAAAGGGAGATAGAAAAAGAGGGAATTCCTAGCACAGGTTTTGCACTAGGTGGGAATGCTGTCTATGCTGACAGGCTCGTAGCATTCCCACGGGGGAACATTATAGTATAGTATAGTATAGTATAGTATAGTATAGTATAGTATAGTATAGTATAGTATAGTATAGTATAGTATAGTATAGTATAGTATAGTATAGTATAGTATGGGATAGAATGTTCCTATAACCTATGCGGTCTTTGGGGAACGAATGTCAGAGACCTCAGCTTCTCCAGACGCCAGCATATTGAGGACGGCACCCATCTCCTCTCCCTCCCTGCTTTACCTTCCCTGTCCCTAAAGAAGCAGGTACCCATATACAGCTGGGTAAACTGGGGGACTTACTGAAGCGAAGGCGCGCAAATGGTCACACGTTCACGTGGTAACCACACTCAACACTGCTTCACCTCAGCTTAGGAAACAGATTCTCGGTTAAAACTCTGATGTTCACCAACGGTGACATTTTGCGTATGAGACCGCTTTTGTCCACCTTAGGGTAATCGCTTTCCGACTTCAGAGAGGACAGTATATGGTTTTAATACACCTTTCACCTTTTCAATTCATGTATGACTGATGTATAAAATTCTGTAGTGTATTTATTTCTAAATGAATTTATTTTGTGAAACACTGTTTGTCCAAATAATGTTTAAAGGGCCCATACAAAAAAAGGGAACAAATATTTCAGCATTCATTTCCCGTAATTTTTTTAGTTTTAAAAATCAATACTAAAAAAATTTAACCCCGATGCTTTTCTGAAAAATAGCAGAAAAAGACATTAGTTTTTGGTTTTGAGGGGTAAGTTTGGGAAATTTAATAAATTGAGTAAAAAAAATATCTGGGCGGGGTTTTTTAAATTTTTTTCTTTTCTTTCAAAAAAGAACTTTTGGCGGGAACTTTCAAGGCGGGGGCCCGAACCGTAGAGACTGCGGGGACTATTGGGGGAAAAAGGGCAGTCACCACTCCCCTTTTGGGTGCCCTAAAGGGGTTTAAAAGGGGCCTGTAGCTCAAAGGAAATTGTCCAGCCCCAAAAAAAGCCCAAAAAAAAAAAAAAACCCAACAAAACCTTTGAAACTGCAAAACCTGTTCACATTTTCACACACATGCTAAAACCCTAAATTTTCGTCATCGCCCGTCGAACCTCAAACAGCAACCCCAAAGGCCCTGCCCAAAGGCCGGGGGTGGGCTGAAGGGCCCCCCAAGGGGTCCGAAAATTTGTTCCCCCGGTAAAAAGGCCAGATTCGTCACTCAATGGTTAAAGCCCTCCCAGCCCCCCCAATCTAAGTTAACAGTGCTGAGCAGGGGTTACAAAGTTTTGGAGCCACATGTTTTTTTTGTTTGTTCCCTGGTTTTTTGGGTTTTTTTTTTTTTTTACTTTAAAAACCAAATTTTTTCCCCTTTCACATTTATTCCTTTATTGTGGTATGCCCCAAAAAAACCCTTGGTCCCAAAAAATTTTTAAATCAAAAAAATTGGGTTGGAAAAAGCGATTTTTTTCCAAAAAATTGGGTTGGGTTAAAAATAATGGGTTGAAACCCCCCACTAAAGCTACTCTAACTTTATGGTGTCTCCTCCCACGTTAAAAATCCGAGGTTCACCAATAGTAGCCGAATTCCCCAAATTTGGGAGACTAAACCTTTAGAATAATGCTTCAACCAAACTGTTTAAAACAATGACTATGGCAAAAAAATTTGGGGTTTTTTTGGGGGGTTTTTTTTTTCTTTTGGGTCTGTTTTTTCCTTAAACTAAAAGTGGGTGGGGGCATCAATTCAGTTTGCTTTGCAATATAAAATACTGTGTAAGTTTAAAACACCAAAAATGGGGAAAAGGTTCCTAAAGTGAATTTGAGTATCAGTGAACAAAAGTAAGTAAGACTCGGCAGAACCGATTATCAAGTCGACTAAAGGAAAAGCCCTAACATTTTTAATAATTTTGAAAGAAATTAAAAACTAGATCCATTTATTTATTTATTGGGATTAAGGGGGAAAAATTTGGGACCTGGAGTCTAAAACCAGTCCCTTTTTTTCTTTCCAAAAAAAAGCCGCTGGATCTAAGGTTGGGTCATCAAAAGGGGGGTAACTCTTTTTGATCCCCAAACCCAAAGGGGCTGACTCCCACAAACGGCAGATTGACAGTTGACTGAAAAAAAACTCTTGTTGCGTTTTTTTTTTCACTCAAACCTTTTATGTCATGCAACTGTGATATATGCCCCCCCAAGGGCCAATTAGTAAATTTTTCCTTTTAAACTCTGTCAACCAAAAAAAGAGGGGTTTCTGAATTCATCAATGACTTAAGTCTTTGGGCCCCCTAACATAGGAACCCAAAACTTTAAAAGACGCAACCAGGGGAATGCTGAACCTAGAACTATCTTCCCGGCATATATATATTTTTTTTCCCCTGGTTGTTTTTTTGGGATCCCTTTTTTTTTTTTCTTGTTGGAATTTTTTTTTTTTTGGGGTGGGGGTGTGGTTTTTTTTTTGTATTTCTTAGATCACCTACAGATCTAATCCCATTTACAATTTCCCTTTTTTACATAACCCAAACAGAATTTTATGATTCCACAAGCCAAAAATTTCAATTATGAAAGGGGATTTTCAGATGTATTTTTTTGTAAAACAACCTCGTACAAATGAAGTAAATTTATTTAGGCTTTTAAAACCCCCTGGGGTTTTTAAAGGTTTGTTTTTTAAACCAAAAGTTTTTTGGGTAGCAAAACAGGCCGGCAAGCCAAGGGAAAAGAAAAGGGCCCCAGCAACAACTTTTATTTTTTCAAATTTTGGGCCGCCAAAGTTTTCCCGCAGAGCCCGCATAGAGGGTTGCCCACATCCACAAAATTTAGAACTTGGGGTTTTGGGTCATGTTTTTTTTAATTTGTTTTGGGAAGGGTCATCCAAAAAATTCTGCAGATAAATTGGTGGATTTTCTTTTAAATTTTAAACCCAAAACCCAAAAATTTGCTGTTAGCTACTGGGTATAATATGATTCAAAATGGAAAGGAGGCCTTGTGGTTTGTGTTGGGGCGGGTGAAAATCACGTTTGGGGAAAATCCGCCATCTTTTTTTTCCCGAAAACCAAATAAAAGTGATTTCTTTTGTATTTCCTTAAAACAACCCTCCTACCACTGAAGTTATTGATTTAGGTTATGAAACCATTTTAAAAGTTTTTTTTTAAAAAAATTCAGTGACGCGAACAAAAAAACACTTGCACACATTTAAAATTCAAGTTGTGAGAAACCTTTTTAAAAGGGTTCAAAATTTGCCAGTTGAAACGAAACTTTTGGTTCCAAAAACGGCCCTTATCAAAAAAACCCCAAAAAGTGTTTGGAATCCTCTCCTTCCCTTTCTCTCCCAATCACTTCCCCCAATCCCTTCTTGGGTTTTCCCCTCCCCTATCCTCTCTTTAAAACCCCCCCCTTTTTTTCCCCTTCTACCTCTTCTTCTTCATTAATAAATTGTTCCGTTCCTTTTTCCTTATTCTGGAACCCCACCCACCCCCTTTTTCATTTTACTTCCCCCTTTCCCTTTTTTTTCCACATCTCTCCCTTTTTTTACCAAAAAAAATTTTTTCAACTTTTCCCCTCCGAACAATTTCTCCACCCCCTTCTCTCAAATTCTCTCCCCCCATCCTCCAAATCCCCCCTTCAAAAACTCCTCTCTCCCCTCTCTCTCTCTCTCTCTTCCCCCAACACAAAAACACACATACACAAAAAAAAGATAATTATGGGAAAAGGGGATAGGGTGGGGATGTTATGAAGGTTTAATGATACACATTTTTCCCCTCTTTTTTATATCCATTAATTTTGGGGTTGTTGTTTTTTATTGTTGGTATGGTGGGGGGGGGGTTTTCTGGTTTTTTTTGCCTTTTGTTTTTTTTTGGTTTTAGGGGGTTTTTTCCCTGGGGAGGGGGGGGGATTTTTTGGACTCTTTTTCTCGTTTTTTGTTAGTTCATATTTTCTTCATTTGTTTTGGCTGTTATTCCTTGCCTATGTTATTATAGTCGCGTTGTTGTTATGTTGTAAATTTGTGTTTTTGATTTTTTATTTCCTTTTTGTGGTTTCCTTTTGTTTTTCTCCTTTTTTTTTTTTATCAGTTGTTTGTATGGTTGAATTTTTGGTGTAAAAATTTTGTGAGGGGGGGGGGGGGGGAACAGTTTGGTGTTTTTTTTAATTTTTTTATTCTTTTTTGTCTTCTTTGTTTTTTTGGTTTGGTTTTTTTTTTGCTTGTTTTTTTTGGTTATGAGGGGGAATTTTTTTTCAGGTTTTTTTGAAAAATTGAATTGTAGGGGTCTCATATTTTTCTGGTTTTTTGTTTTATTTTAAAATTCCACATATGCAAATGTTTTGGTTTTTTGTTTGTTTTATTTTTTACCAAAGATTAATTGGTTTTTTTTCAAAATTTCTATGTCTGCAATACTTACTTTTTTTTGTCCCCTTTTTTTTTTTTTTTTTAGATAGATGGCTGGAAAAAAAAACAAATGCACTGCTTTTTCCATGTACCATCTAAAAATAAAAGTTGACTTTGACTTTGACTTGACTTTGACACACACAAAACACACACACACACACACAACACAACACACCACACACCAACACACACACCACACTCCTATAAAACCCCACCAAAAATTCATTTTATATTTCAACAATGAATTGCCAACTGATTCTTTAATCCATATCCGTTCTGTCATCCATAAAAAATTTCATTTTTAAAAATCCTAGCAATGAAAAAATTTAAAATAAACATCAAAAACAAAAAGAAGCAAAAACTAAAAACGAAAAGAAAATCCATTGAAAGGGAAAATCTGTTTTTTGTGAAAAATTTAAATACAGGACAATAAAATTTATTACCAAATACTAATCATCCCAAGTAAATCACAAAAAAATTCAGGAGTAAGCACAACATCAAATTTTTTAAAATTTTGGCAGTTGGCAAAAAATTTTATTTTAAAAAAATAAATTTTTCTCACAACATACAAATTCCCTTTAAATTTTCAATTTGTGAATAAAATGTAAAAGAAATAGACCTAAAATTAACAAATCACCAGTGATATACAACTCAATACCCATGCAGAACATTTTGACATGTATTCTTTTTTTGTACAATTTCTTTACAGACAACAAAATACAAAAGCATAATGAACACAACCGTAATATGTCAAACAAACAGTGTAAAATATACCACAGCTAATCATTATTTGTTTTAACCCCAACATAAAAGAAGCATCCTTTGAAGTTTGAAATGAAATGTAAAAGCAATACTAGCTAATTTTTCAGAGAGTAGGGGCAATAAAAATTGACAGACTTTTTGTTACATTGATAGCACAAACTCACAAGAACAAAATCCCTTAAAAAATAGAAATTAACACACATTTTTACTGGGGAAACAAAAAAAAATAAAACAGACAGCTTTATAACAACTCTTGCTTTTATGCTTTTTTTTTTTAAAAGATGCAATTAAGATGGTTTACTTGAACCAAGGGAGAAGTTTTTCCCTATAAAATTTAATTTAAATGCAAAATTGTTTTGCATCAAAAGGGGTGTCTTATTAAACACTTCAACTGTTTACGGGAAAAACACATAAAAACAAAAAACTCCAAAGCCTATCAATTCCTTTGTTCAGAAGACCTGGAGAAAACCTAGTTAATCCAGATTACTTTATTTACTTCCATGGGGACACATATATCACTTCATCACGAGATCATCACATTTGCATGCCCCAGGAAGGCGGGTAAACACGCCGCCAAGAATTTTTCATTTGTACCATTGCCTTCTCTAACATGCAAAGGAACATTTGGGAACGGTGCAGTTAAAAGTAAATTTCACAAACCTTTTACTTTCTTCGTTCGGGTTTTTAAAAAAAT
>CM054134.1:119645819-119663319 GCA_028751875.1 Rapana venosa
CACCCCCCCCCGGGCAAAAAAAAAAACATTTCCCCCAAAAAAAACACAAAAACCCAAAAAAAACCGAAAAAATTTTTCCCCTTTTTTACCCCATTTTTTTTTTTTAAAAATTTTTTAAAAAATTTAAAAATTTTTTTAAAAATTTTTTAAAACAATAAAAAGAAAAAAATTTTTAAAAATTTTTTTTAAAACAAGTTTTTATAAAAAAAAAAAAAAAAAAAAACAATTAAAAAACTTCTTTTTTTTTTTAATAAAAAAAAAAAACGCAAAAAAAAACCCAAAAACCTTTAAAAAACCGTCATCAAATTAAAAAAATTTTTAAATTTTTTTTAAAAAAAAAAAAAACACCCTTTCCCGGTTTTTTTTAAAAAAAAAAACCAAAAAAAACCCAAAAGGGGGCCCCACTCCCCAAAAAACCCACAAATTTTTTTTTATTTTTAAATTTTAATTTTTAATTTTTGTTTTTAAAAAAAATTTTTTTATTTTTAAAATTTTCCCCATCCCAAAAAAAAAAAAAACCCAAAACCCTTAAATTTAGTTTTTTTTTGAAAAAATTTTTTTTTTTTTTTATTTTCCTTGTATTTCCCCCAGAAAAAAATAAAATTTTAAATTTGAAAAAACCCCTTTTTCCAAACCCAATTTTTTTGGCTTAAATTATTTTTTCCCCCAAAACCACTAAAAATTCTGGGCTGAGTGTTTCCCGTCTATCAACGCAATGGGGGAAAAACGCGCGGAAAGACCACCCGTAAGAAATCATTTAAACCTACTTAGCCAGTGCAGCATCTCTTCATTGCAGATGGGGAAAGTTATCATCTATCAAACAATACGACTGGCCGTTCGGTCAGGCCGTTCTGTCGTAGCAGACGAAAAACCAAGATGGCGGATTCCGGACACGTGATTGCAGCAGCCAATCACAAGCCGGACAAAGTGCTCTCCTTAGCTTCATGTAGTGATTGCTGTATTTATTTTTCTGTTTATTTGGTTTCTGATTAACTTTTAAGTATTATTTATATATTTACGTATTCCACACCATATTTGTCATCTTATTTATTGCTTTCTTTGTATAGAAGTTATGTTCTTTACATTATATTCATTATTTTCTTGATCAATTGCTTTATTTACCTATGTTTATATATATCAACTTACTGATGCAATTCGTTTTGTTTGGCTTTTACATATTTCTTCGACTTATTTCATTCTCGTAAGCCTTATTTGGAAAACGGCAGAGTATATTTTACATATTCTTAAGACCTTCTAGAAACTGTGGTATCAGTTTGTCCTATTTTATGTGACAGTGTTTATGCAATGATTTTTTTAAAACTATACACGTAACCCACATGATTTTATAGTGTTTTTTTTAATTAATAAAGTATTGGCATTCATTTAAGGTAGGATCACGTTTGTTAAAATCGCTACTGAAGATACAAAAGAGATGAACGAACATTCATGTTTACATTTACTTATTTATTTACCATTCATTTACTTATCTATATTTGTGTTTTGGCTCTGAATTAAATCGCTCTTTTCCATTCATTGATAACAACTAACAATCAAACAGAATATTACAAAAGAAATTATCGACTTGATGATTACCTAAGATCATAAGCTTTTTTTTTTAAACAGAAATTAAAATTCTCTTTGTTATTATTGCTGGGTTGTTTTTTTTAAGCTGGTCACTCAGGCTCACGTAGAAGAACAAAGCTGAACAGTTCTTAGTTTATTTTTATTTTTCAGCACGAATAAGCAGGACTAGAAGGAAAGCAGCATGGAGGTGCGACTGATGCCCTCAGGATGAGTGACGATGCTTCTGCTTCTGCTGCTGCTGCTCAGAACGCGCTCCCAGAGCGGCTTAAGTTGACCCAGTGTCTTCCCAGAGGGACCAGTTCTTGCCAAAGGCCGCCACCCAGCTACCCGATACCATGGTCACATGACTCTTCCTTACCTTCCCATGATGCATCAGCGTTGTCTCAGGACTCTGCCACATCACACGATGCCTGCACACTGCCACAGGACAGCGCCTTGCCTCGCCATGTCCCGTGGTTGTCACGAAACACGTCAAGCAATGCCTCAGAGTTGCTGAGCGACACCTCGGCGTCACGTAATGATACGTCTCGAGCGTCACGCAACATTTCGCTTTCACGTGATGCGTCAACAGCTTCACGTGACTCTTGGCCATCCCAGGAGGCCTCAGTGGCGTCATGCAACACTTGGCTGTCACAGGATGCGTTAGAAACATCACAGGGTGGTACTTCACCATCCCGCGACACGTCAGCGACATCACGCGACACTTCGCCGTCACATGATGCTTCGGCAATGTCATACAACACTTCGGTAATGTCACAAGACACTTCACCTTCACACGATGCTTCGATAATGTCACAGAAGACTTCACCTTCACAGGATGCTTCGGCAATGTCACAAGACACTTCGCTGTCACGGCAGACTTCTGCAACGTCGCGCAACACTTCGCCGTCACTTGCTGCCTCAGCGATGTCACGGGACACTTCGCCGTCACACAATGCTTCACCAAGGTCTCGTGACACGTCGTCGTTTTACGACGCTTCAGCAGTTTCAGGCGACACTTCCCCAGCAAACAATGTTCCAGCAGTTGCCCGAGACCCTTTGCCATCATACGCCGCCGTCACGATGCTAGGGGACATTGTGCCGGCATTCTATCCCTCCTCCTGGACATCGACTATCTCCCCATCCCGCAGTGTCTCGGCGTCACCGGGCCTCAATTCCACCCTGTCGTTTGACACCTCGTCACGGGATTCCTCATCAATGTCGCAGGATACTTCGTCATGTACCACTCTCTCTCCGCCTCGTGACATCACGGCTCACATGGACTTTGATAGTCTTGTTGGGAAAGAACTGCCCCTCGGTTCTGAGCTGGTCGTATTGACCATACCCATGATAGAGTCGCAGTCCAGCAGCAGTGGCATCAGCACCCTCTGCAGCTCGAACGAAGATGATATGTCAAACTCTTTGACCAGTGACAGTCCTACACCCAGCAAGTTTCAGTCCTACGATTCATCCACTAGCTCATCCCCCTCGAGGGCCACCCGCTCGTTTTCTAGCGAGGCAGACTCGGCCACGGAGGGATCTTCAACGGACGAATGCACGGACGTAACAGCTAATAACTTGTACAACTTTGGTCCCGGTAGAAGCCGCACTGAAAGTGACTCTGAATCGACTAGTGGCAGCAAAAGTGACTCCACATGGTTGTCCACGTCCTCTGATGAGGATGAATCAGGCGATTATGACCCATACGTGTGTCAAAGGAATAGAAACATCAATGCTAAAAAACCAAACAAATCGGACAAATCTGCAGAGAAAGAGCCGTTGGTGAATAAGAAAGATGACAAAGCATCCAGCGACAAGTCAGACGACTCTAAGAAATCGGACGACTCCAAAGAGGACAAGGATTCTGGGGGCAAAAAAAGGAAACGTTCATCCTCAAAAAGATCTTCCAAAAAACGCAAAGGTTCGCAAAATAAAAGTGACAAGAAAAAGAAAAAGAAGAAAAAGAAAAAGCACAGTAAAGGTATGTAGGTGACTGAATATTCCTTTCTTTATCTTGTGTGTGTGTGTGTGTGTGTGGGTGTTTGTGTGGTGTTTTGGGTTTTTGTGTGTGGTGTGTGTGTGTGTGTTGGGGTGTTTTGTGTGTGTGTGTGTTGTGTGTGTTCCTTGACTAGAGCTCCGAGGTTCTCCAATGGTGAGATTTTTGCGTATTTGGCCGGGGGTTTTGTGCCCACCATGGAGATAGCTGCATTCCGACTTCGGGAATGTATGCTGGCTATGTTCATTTTTCCGTAACCCAGAAAACGCTGACCTGATTTACTGGATTTTTAATGTGCATATTTGATCTTCTGCATGTGTATATACGCGAGGAGAATTAAGGCACTGGCAGGTCTGCACTGGAAGTTGACTTGGGAGATCGTCCCACTCTTAATTCACAAAACGCCGCTGAGATTTGAATCAAAGACTTTATGGACTCATGGGATTGAAGTCGAACCGTCTCAATATTCTGAAAATACTTGAGTATTTTCCCGGAGATCTTGTTTCGTCAAATGATTTAAAATCCTACTTTATACCATTTCTGGATGTCTTTCAGCTAAATGTTCCTCATTGTTGCTATTCCAAGGGAAATGATAACACATTTGTTGGAGATGGATCATATCAGCAGACAGGAATCCCAAGTTGCTGCTACTTTTGTTGGTGGAGTCATGTTTCTTTTTCTGCAAAATACTCTTATTTCAGATGTGTTCTCTGCATAAACTAGTTAAAGGGCAAACTTCTGTCTCTTGTGAAATCCATATATCCAATATATTGAATTTTTGTAGGATTCAAATTCCAATGTGTTAAATGTTGTATGTATGTATTTTTATGTTATACCACTTTAAGTCACCAGATGTCTCTGCGGGAATTTCGGGCTGCTCTCCATGGGGAGAGCGCGTCGCCACAAGAGCAGCGCCACCTTTTTTCCTTTTTTTGTGTGGTAGCTTTCAAACCATAATGCTGCTTCCAAACCATATAGTGTGCCCCCCCCCCCCTCCAATTCATAAACAGTCCTGATATATATAGTGCTAGGGTTTTAAAACTAAACTGATAACTCTCTCGCGGTATTTTTTTAAAATCTCTGTTAATTAGTAGTTAGCTGAACTTTATCCATAAGTTCTCAACGGTATGGCCAAGAAAAAAGAACATAACAGGATATTACCGTTGAAATGGTTCAACTTGGCAAGCTTTTTTTTTCCCCAACAACTCTTGATGTAATGGAAGACACTATGTTTAACCCAGAGACAGAATCTTGATGATTTTACAACACAACGGAATGAACTGGAGAAAAGTTAAAATAAGGTGCTTTCTGATAGACAACTTTATACTCAAACACACTCGGTGAGAGACAGTTGTATGTTCTCTGTCTCTGTCTCTGCCTGTCTGTCTGTCTGTCTGTCAGCCTGTCTCTCTGTCTCTCTGTCTCTGTCTCTCTCTCTATCTATCTATCTATCTATCTCCCCCCTCCTCTCTCTCTCTCTCTCTCTCTCTCCTCTCTCTCTCTCTCTCTCTCTCTCTCTCTCTCTCTCTCTCTCTCTCTCTCCAGAGGGCTAGTTGTTAAGAACTTTGTTTGGTTATGCCATTTACCTCTTTAAATAAAATTCAATTTAATTCAATTTCTCTCTCTCTCTCTCTCTCTCTCTCTCCTCTCTCTCTCTCTCCTCTCTCTCTCTCTCTCTCTCTCTCTCTCTCTCTCTCTCCTCTCTCGAGGGCTAGTTGTTAAGAACTTTGTTTGGTTATGCCATTTACCTCTTTAAATAAAGTTCAATTTAATTCAATTCTCTCTCTCTCTCTCTCTCTCTCTCTCTCTCTCTCTCTCTCCTCTCTCTCTCTCTCTCTCTCTCTCTCTCTCTCTCTCTCTCTCTGTGTGTGCTGTTTTTGCTTTCAGGGGAAGAGTCTGGTTACGGTATGTTCATTGTGAGTACATCACTTCCTATGTGCATTTTATAATTATTATTTTGTATCCCTGCCCCTTTCCCAGTTCCACAACTTTCCTTTTCGCTGGTCATTTTCATCCAGGTCTGAAGTCACATCAGTGAAGAGACTCAGAACTTTTTGGCCATCTATAAATCAAACATTTATTCAATCATTCTTTTTTCCTGCTATTTGCCGATTTCCTTCTCTGTGTGTGTGTGTGTGTGTGTGTGTGAGTGTGTGTGTGTGTGTTTTATTTTTAGTTTTATTTTATTCTTTTGTATCGATGATCATGGAATAAACACTTATGTGCTATTTTTTACATCCAGTCCCTGTGTGTATGCGGTTTTTGCAAATTCTGTCATTCGTTTCCATCTTCACACAATGGTCTACTCTTTCGAAAAGCGAAACAGGATTTAACGGTGTGCGCAAGATGTTCTGCGAGCGTTCGCACACGGGGCCTCGGTTTATAGTCTCATCCGAAGGACTTTTGGGGAGAGTGGAGTCTGCACTGATGTTAACTCCCGGGGAAATTATCATGTGTGTGTGTGGTGGAGTCTTTGTGTGTGTGTATGTGTGTGTGTGTGTGTGTGTGTGTGAGTGTGTGTGTGTGTGTGGTGTGTGTGTGTGTGTGTGGAGAGAGGAGAGAGAGAGAGAGAGAGAGGAGAGAGAGAGAGAAGAGAGAGAGAGAGAGAGAGAGAGAGAACTAACAGCATCTGGTGGTTTCAGGACACTATGACGGGGGCTAATCCCTATCCTGCCAGTGTCTTCTACATTCTTGCCGGGAATTTTGTGAGAGGTTTGCTTATCATGGAATACGATGTAAGATTTTAGGCTCTGTGTGTTGTGTTGTTTGGTGTTGGTGTGGTGTGGTGTGGTGTGGTGTGGTGTATGTGTTGTGTTGTGTCTGTGTGTGTGTGTGTGTGTGTGTGTGTGTGTGTGTGTGTGTGTGTGTGTGTGTGTGTGTGTGTGTACGTGCGTGTGTGTGTGTGTGTGTGTGTGTGCGTGTGTAATTTGTGTGTTGTGTTGTGTTGTTGTGTATGTGTGTGTTGTGTTGTGCGTACGTGTGTATGTGATATATATATATATATATATATATATATATATATATATTATATATATATATATTCACTGCATTATCAAAGCAAGTAATGATGGAGAGTATCATGCTTATACTGATGTAAACTAAAGAAATGCCAAGATTTTACTTCGTAAATTATGGCATGTAGTGTAAACAGTGATGAAGATAACAACGATGACTGCATTGAATGTAAAGGTAAAGGTGTCCCATAACCTATAAGGTCGTAGGAGAGCTAGGCGTCAGAGACTTCATTTCTCCAGGGGCCAGCATATTGAGGGTGGCGCCCATCTCCTCTTCCTCGCTGCTTTACCTTCCCTGGTCCTAAAGAGGCAGGTACCCATTTACAGCTGGGTAAACTGGGGGACTGTACTGAAGCCAAGGCGTGCAAACGGTCACCCAGCCACTTGGTAACCACGCTCGACGCTGCTTAATTAACTTGGCAGGGGGAAAGCGTGTGCTCCGACCACTAAGCTATCCCGCAATCTTTGATAATTCTGTGTTGAGGATGATAATAACGATGATGCTCTTTGTCGTATGATATGTGTTTGAAGAATGTATTGCATTACTAGACAGTACATAGAAAATTGTTCATCTAAATATTTCCGTTTCCCTCCCTGTGTCTTCTTCACTTAAGTGGAACCTAAGGCCGAAGTACAATAAATGAAAATGTTCAGAGCTCGCTCTCTCTCTCTCTCTCTCTCTCTCTCTCTCTCTCTCTCTCTCTCTCTCTCTCTCTCTCTCTCTCTCTCTCTCTCTCTTCTCTCTCTCTCTTCTCTCTCTCTCTCTCTCTCTCTCTCTCTCTCTCTCTCTCTCTCTCTCTCTCTTCTCTCTCTCGGGGGTGGCGGGGGGAGGGGGGGGCATCCTGTGATATGAAGAAGATGTGCTGAAATTGCGAAATTGTGAAATAGTAACTAGTTCTAAGTGGTTTTAGTTTTCATTGTTGGCATGTAAGTAGATCAGGAGGATGGGAATTTCAGTGCAACTGTACTGGGCTGTTTGTGGGAGCAGTATTTGCCTGTATCATGTCGAAACGGGCAGAATTCAAATTTGCCATGCATACCTCCATCCTGACGCTGAAAAGCAGTCCTGTTAGGACTGACCTCACCTATCTACCTTTTTTTTTGGGGGGGGGGGGGGGGGGATGGGGGGGGAAGGGGGGGAATTTTATTGCGGTGCGGTGACGTGGAGACTAACCTGGAACCCCCCCCCCCCCCCCTCCTAAATCTACTGGCCAAGGACGCAAGCTGAGGCAAACGAGCTTGACAACGGGTGGTGGTCAAACGGTCACAGGGAAGCCTTCTCGCAGGACCAAAACCAGTGCAGAGGTGGCTGCCAACACGCCTACGACCTTTCAACACAGACAGGATTCCTCTCCTGCAGCAACTCCCCAGGAACTGACTCTGAACACAATGACAGTCAAAATAGAGAAACTGGAAAATCTTTTCAAGTCGACAGTGGACAGTTTGAAAAGTGAGATTCAGGTGTTGACAGACAGTGTTGGTGCTCTGAAAGAAGAAATGTGTGACCTTAGAAGAGACATGGACAATCTCAGAACTGAAAACATAGAACTACGACAGACTAATACAGAACTGACGAACAGAGTGGATAAGCTAGAAAAGAGGGCAGACGATGCAGAAGGACGATCATGGCGAAACAACATTGTTCATGGCATAGAGAAGAAACAAATGTGAGTGGTGCTGACTGTGAGATGGCTTTGAAAAATCTTCTTTCTGAAGAAATGGATGTCAAGGATGTCAAGTTTGATAGAGTGGCCCGTATAAATTCTAAAGCTAACTCTCGTATTATTGCCAGATGCTATTTTCATAAGGATAAGATTAGAATTATGAAGGCAAAATCTCGCCTGAAAGGCTCTAGTATTTTGTAAATGAAGACATTTCTCAGTCTGTTAGGGAAACTAGGCGTAAACTGACCCCATTCATAAAGAGCGCTACAGCAGAGGGGAAACTGGTAATAATGGTTTTTTGACTTCTTCTTCTTCAAGTGTCCGGTCTGTCCTGCAGACATCGACGATCATGGCTCTCCGTTCTTCCCTGTTCTCGGTCCCTCTCATAAGCTCATTGTTGATGCCCTCTTTATTCGTTGCGAATTTGTTTAAGCTGTCTGTGAATTTTGTGCGTTGTCTTCCTCTGCTCTTGTTTCCACAGATTTTGCCACTCCATAACAGTTTCTCTAGTCCGTCAGCCCTGATTATATGGCCGAAAAATTTGAGCTGTCTTTCTCTGATGGTGTTGAGAAGGGATCTCTTGTACCCAGCCATCTCCATTACTTCTGCATTAGTTTTTCTTTTTGTCCATGAGATTATCATGATTCTCCGGATGAACCACATTTCCACTGCTTCTAGTCGCTGTTCTGTGTCCTTGGCTAGGGTCCAGCACTCACATCCGTACAGAGAAGGGACCATACGTAGGCTCTCAAAACATGGATCTTTGTCTTGAGGCTTATCTTACTGTTGGTAAAAATGCATTTCATGTTGTTAAAAGTTGCCTTAGATTGACCGATTCTCTTCTTGATTTCTGTGTCACACTTGCCGTCCGGGGTGATAGTACAACCAAGGTATTTAAAGGTGTTTACTTGTCTGATTCTCTCTCCTTTACAGGCTATGTTGCATTGTGGTATAACAGCTTTTTTCGAGATCACCATGCACTCTGTCTTCTTTGCACTGACAAACTGGTTAAGAAAAAATGTAATGAAGCCAAGGAAGAATGGATCAATATGCAGTGCAAGGAAATTGAAATGAATGCAAATTTTGATAGCAAACTTATGCATGAAAAAATAAAAGATGTGACAGGGAAGAAATCATCTGCAAAAACAGGTTGTATAAAGTCGAGAGATGGAGATATACTCATGGAAAAAGAAGATATTCTTATCAGGTGGTCAGAATACATCGAAGAGTTATACCACGACGACAGAGGTCCACCTCCTCATATTAGCAACGAAGATGGCCACATAATCATGGAAGACGAAGTGAAACATGCACTCAGCAAGATGAAAAGTGGTAAGGCACCAGGACCTGATGATATCCCATCTGAATTGATAACAGCCCTGGATGAAGTGGGAATTAAGGCAGTCACAAAACTACTAAACAATATATATGACACAGGAGAGATTCCGACAGATATGAAGAAGTCCATCTACATTGCGATTCCTAAGAAACTAGGTACAGCTGAATGTGACCAACATCGTACAATCAGCCTGAGTCACCTCACCAAAGTTCTTTTACGAATACTCATGAAGAGAATGAGAAATAAAATACTCCCAGAAATATCAGAAACGCAATTTGGATTCATGGTAGACAAAGGCACCAGAAATGCAATCTTCGCATTGAAAACTCTCATGGAAAGATCCATCGAGGTCCAGAAAGACCTGTACCTCTGCTTCATTGACTACTCAAAAGCGTTTGACAAAGTACGACACTCCGACTTGTTTGATATTCTGGCAGGGCTATACATCAACGGGAAAGATCTTCAAGTCCTTAGAAACATATATTGGGAACAGGAGGCAGCCATTAGAGTCGACAATGACATCGGTCAATATAGACCAATCTGCAGGGGTGTGAGGCAGGGCTGCGTGTTATCGCCTGATTTATTTAATGTATATAGTGAAATAATACTACGAAATATTGAGAATCATGAGGGAATTAGTGTAGGTGGCCACAACATCAACAACCTGAGATATGCAGATGTCACAGTCCTTATCGCCGACTCTGAAGAAAAACTGCAACAGATTTTAACAACAGTAACAGACGAAAGCGAAAAGAAAGGGTTTTTTGACTATCTGATAATAAACCGAGAAAAGGTAACCCTCAATGATCTCCAAAGAAAGGAATAGCTCTTTGGCCGGCCATACACACATCCGTCCCTAGACACAATTCACAGGGTAGGCCAGAAAGTAAACCAACACTGGTCATAAGTGGGCCTGAGTCAGTCACACAGGCAATACAGCTTTGTGCTGTGGAGCATGACAGAGAGCAAAGACAGGTCTGACCAAGGTATACTAGGCTTAGGACTAACATCTGTCCCCCAGGATTTGTCTGGTTGTAGGCAGCCCTCCAATAAAGAGCCCTTGTTAACAAATGATGATGGCAGTACTGATGATAGCATTAACTTGGTTTCTAGTTTCATCAATATAAATAGTGATAGTAACTTGGTTTCTAGTTTCATCAATATAAATAGTGATAGTGTCAGCTTAGATGATGTAGACTCATTGGATCATAGCAATAAAATAGAAACCAATAAAACGTTTTCTTTTTTATCTTGGAACGTAAATGGACTGCTTTCTAAACTCACTGACAGGGATTTTGTATCTTATGTGTGTAGCTTCGATTTTATTTGCTATAAGGGCTTCTGTAAGTCGGCAATTAAAGTTAGTCATCAAGGGAGATGATCCAGTGGATTAGTTTGTTTAATAAAGTATGAGTTATCTGCCGTTGTGAAATGTTTGGATGTTCCTTATTCTAACATTTGTGTTTTTCTCTTTGACAAATCTTGTTGTGTACTTCAAGGATGTATTACTTGTATGTGTGTATATACCACCTGAAGGTTCACCATTTTATAACATGTTTGACAATGATAATGGAATTGCTATGCTGGAAGAATGTTTAGTCAATTGTGTGGTGACATTGGATGAAGTAAATATAATACTGTGTGGAGATTTAAACAGCAGGACATCAAACTTTCTTCTTATCATGTAGCGAATGACTTTAATTCAGATTCCCATAGTAAAAGCATGTCTCTCAGTAGTAATCATAATTCTGAAGATTTTGTTATCAATAATTATGGTAAATTATTATTGAATATGTGCACTGCTCTTGGGTTACAAATTAAAATAGTGTGTGTAATGGTGACCAGCTAGGGTGCTATACATTCATTTCTGATGGAGGATACAGTGTTAATGATTATTTTTTAGTGTCAGATGATTTGTTCTCTCATATTTTTGACTCATGTCGTTTGTTTGTTGCTGAGTGTTCTAGTTCTGATCACCTTCCTGTTGAACTACATATTAATCCAGTATATGATACATATGCGGTAACTGAGGAGCCAGCAGTTGTGGAAAAGTTTGTATGGGATAAAAACAAACTCTCAGTTTATAAAGAAAATCTCTGTGAAGAGAACATGTGTGAACAATTTCTATAAGCCTTCCAGATGATTAATGAGAACATTGATGAAGCTCTAGATTTGTTTAATGATCTCATAAAAACCAGTGCTGTATGTATGAAGAAACAGGTTCATGTCAATAAAAGTCTATGAAATGATACATGGTTTGATGATGAATGAAAAATAATGAAATGTAGGGTCAGAAAACTTTTGAAGTCTTACCGTAAAACGTGAAAGAATGAAAACAAAAACTTGTACTGTATCACAAGAAGGGAATATAAATACATGCTAGAAAGGAAAAAGAAAGAGTATAACAAGACATTACTTGCAGATGTAATGTCTTCCATCATTTCTCAAGTTCAGTTCTGGAAGAATATTAAGAAGGCTTCATTTAGAAAGAGTCAGCCAAAGAATAATATATCTGTCGACAGATGGTTGCAGCACTTCAAAACCTTGCTAGAGAAAGACTCAGCAGACAACTCCATGAACACTGATTGTGACTATGAAGAAACTGAGGAAGATTTTGATCGTCCCATATCTAAAGATGAAATACTGTTGGCATTTAGAAAACTTAAACATGATAAAGCAGCTAGTCCTGATCAAATAATTGGAAAATTACTAAAAAAAATGAAGGTGAAAATGTACTTTCTGATAAAATTATTCAACAAAATCTTTGACAATGATCTTTTTCCAGATAACTGGACTGAATCTATCATTCTAACATTACACAGAAAAGATGATGTTGATAACCCTAATAACTACAGGGGAATCTCTCATAGTGATGTAAGTAGTAAGCTGTACAGTACCGCAATTAATACTAGGTTACAGGAATGGGTCAAGAAAAACAACATTACAGGTGAACACCAAGCTGGTTTTAAGAGAGGGTATTCCACTATAGATCATATCTTTACTCTACTTGCATTTATCCAGAAACAGTTTGCTCATAAATGTAAGCTCTATGTAGCATTTATTGACTTTGAAAAGGCATTTGATTCTGTTAATAGAAACTTGTTATGGCCTATTCTCCTGAAAAATGGTGTAAAGGGTTAATTATTATGTTGTTTGAGAGCCATGTATCAGAATGTCAAAAGCAGAATAAGATATGGATCTCAGCTGACAGACATAATATACAGCACCACGGTGATCAAACAGGGTGATGTATGTAGCCCTCTTTTGTTTTCTGTTTTCATTAATGAGTTAGCCATAAAAGTCATTAATAAGGGTAAAAATGGTGCCACTTTCGCCCAAGATTTCACAGAATTGTTTATTCTTCTTCTTGCTGATGATGTCATCCTGCTATCTGAAACTGTTGTAGGTTTACAACAGCAGCTGAATAGCTTAAGCAGTGCTGCAGCAGCACTTGATCTTAAGGTTAATCTGAATAAGAGTAATATTGTTGTATTCAGAAAAGGGGGTTATTTAGCTGCTCACGAAAAATGGCTGTACATGGAAAAGTCATGCCTGTGATTAATGTATCTAAATATTTAGGAATCTATTTTTCTACAAAGCTTAAGTTTCACAACTGCATGTAAAGATCTGGCAAGTCGAGGTAAAAAAAGCTTGTTAATTGTTTTGAAAAAAATTATGATTATTGAATAATAGTGCTTTTGACTTGCACAAATACAACCCACTGTGTTATATGGCGCGGAAATTTGGGGACTGGATGCAGCTGTAACACATTGTGAATCAGTACACCTCTTTGCTTTAAAGCAGTTTTTAGGCTTAGATAGACGTACACCTAATCATCTGGTTTATAGTGAAACCAATAGATATCCTCTTTCTGTTAATGCTGCTGTAAGATGCATTAGATATTGGATTTAGATTCTGCATATGGATGAGTGCAGGTTACCTTTTAAGTCTTACAAGATGCTTTATGATCTAGATGTCAAGGGGAAAAGCACCTGGGCTTCACAAATACGTACCTGTTTATGTGAACTTAGCTTTGGGTTTGTTTGGCTCAATCAAGGTGTCGGAAATTGTAGAGTTTATCAACATTTTCGGGCAAAGATTGATTGACTGCCGTTGGCAGCATTGGAATGGTCATATATAAAACAGTGAAAGATTTCAAATGTATGTATGTTTGTCCGTCGTGTCCGACGATGACCTCCAAAACAGCAGAGGAGGCAGCTGCTGTTTTGCAAACTGGGCAGAAATTTGATTATAGTGGAGATGCCTTTCCCACAGTACATCCCCACTCTCTCGGCCAAGTGGGCATACGGACAGTCAGCAGCGTTGGAGATGTTCTCCAAAGGCCAACCAGCCCCCAGGGCTGCAGCACATAAGGACTGTGCGAGTCAAGCCTCCTAGTCAGGGAGTCATAGTCGATCACTAAAGACTAAGCTGTAAAGTGGAATTCCATGAGAGGGAAAGCCACTGGTCATACAGCCTCTCACTTTGCTGTTGCCCCCAGCGTCAATGGTTTAATCAAGAACTGTGATAAAGCCCAGGCGCTGATGGCTGATTGTTCAGAAGGACTGCACTGCTTGCGGTGTTGTATAGTACTTGAATGGTTTGCACTAGTCCTTCTTCAATGCCAAACATTCTGAGGACCTGCCATAGGCCTTTCAAATGTACAGACAATTTATAGGTTCACACGATGTCAAACCTTATCTAAAGCTTGATATGTACATACATTTGAAAACAATTATGTCTAAGTTTAGACTTGGTGTATCAGACATAAATGTTCATAAATTTAGATATATAGAACATGATGATGATGACTTCAGGTTGCTATGCCCATTATGTAAGCAAACAGTGGAAGATGAAGTGCATTTTGTGCAGTGCTGTCCAGCTGGCACGAAGGCCTGTGGCAGGTCCTCAGAATGTTTGGCATTGAAGGACTAGTGCAAACCATTCAAGCACTATACAACACCGCAAGCAGTGCAGTCCTTCTGACAATCAGGTCGGAGACTACTTCAAAACCACAGTTGGGGTCCGACAAGGATGCCTGTTATCTCCAGTCCTGTTTAATTTGTTCTTGGAAAACATTATGAGAGACCCTCCATGACTATCTCCATTGGCGGCAGACCCCTCAACAACTTGCGGTTTGCCGATGACATTGACCTCATGGGCGGAAGTAACACAGAGCTGCAAGATCTTACGACCAGACTTGAGAACAGAGCTGGAGCATATGGGATGGAGGTGAGCTCGGAGAAAAGTAAAGTACTTGTGAACAGCACGAGCAACGCCACTGCTAAAATTACATGAACGGCCAACAACTGGAGGAGGTAGACGCTTTTAAATACCTTGGCGCTACACTCACAAAGGACGGGCGATCAACGACAGAAATCAAAGTCAGAATAGCCATGGCAACATCTTCCATGACAAAACTCGCCACCATGTGGAAAAGTAAAGAGATCAGTTTCCCAATCAAACTAAAGCTCTACAAAGCCCTAATTCAGACTATCCTGCTGTACGGAAGTGAAACCTGGACATTGACTGCTGAAACAGCAAAGCGAATCCAGTCATTTGAAACAAAATGCCATAGAAAACTGCTGGGCATATCCTGGAGAGAACGAAAGACCAATGAATTTGTCAAGAGTCAAATAACACGGCTGGCAGGTCCACAGGAACCCCTTCTCACCATCGTCAAGAAGAAAAAGCTGACATGGTTCGGCCACGTCACCCGCCACAACACTCTGCCAAAAACAGTACTGCAGGGAACACTCGAAGGTGGCAGAAATAGGGGAAGACAGAACAAGTCATGGATGGACAACATCAGAGAATGGACCAGGATGAATGACTTGGCACTACTGCGTAGAGCCGAGGACCGAGATGGATGGAGGAGGCTTACCACGGCATCGTCTTTCGTGTCTCCTCCACGACCGCCAAGGTCACGGGTCTGATGATGATGATGATGTCCAGTATTAGAAGATGTAAGACATAATTACATTCCGGTAAAGTATAGTAGACAGCCTAATTTGTTTAGATTCTGTCTACTTATGGCATCAAGTCACCCTGAGATTGTGCGCAGCCTTGCTTTATATTTGTGTAAAGCCTTTAGAATAAGAGATACCTTGGTTTCTTAAGTCATATTTTTTGTAACTGATTTTTATTGTGGTGGTTGTGGTTATACAACATTTTGGGTTTTTTGTGCTTCCTTATTTGTCTCACTAAAATACTAAGCAGTTTAGCAACCCCCTTCATGTATGGGCCAATGGCCTTTTTGTGAATAAATCTCTCTCTCTCCTCTCTCTCCTCTCTCTCTCTCTCTCTCTCTCTCTCTCTCTCTCTCTCTCTCTCTCTCTCTCTCTCTCTCTCTCTCTATTTCCCTCCCTCCCCATATTTCAGACAATGACATTTCAGTACCAGGCTACAATACCATTCGCAGAGACTCGCGTATTCATAAAGAAACTGGTATAGTTGTTTATATTCATCACTCGGTACAGTTCAAAAGAGTTACAAGTTTAGAGCAACTTCATGTAGAAACAATTTGGATTGAAATTAAACTAAGACATCCCAGACCAATTCTTTTATGTTTTCTTTACAGAAATCCCAAAGAAAAAGCAGAATGGATTGATCGCTATATCTCAATGATGGATAGCATAGATAAAGATTATGATGATATAATTATATTAGGTGATTTCAATATTGATTTATTAAAACCTAATAATCATTGGATACAGACATTTGAATCTTTCAACTTGAAGCAATTGATAACTATTCCAACTCGTGTCACACATATTTCAAAAACTTTAATAGATCATATATATGTTGTAAATAAAGAGACTATTGTGGAGGTAAATGTTCCACTTTCTGGCTGTAGTGATCACTTTCCTATATGTATAACTTGGTCGATAAAAGGAGTAAAAATTCCAAAAGTTAGCCATAAAACTATAACTTACAGAAGTTTCTCAAACTTTAATAGTCACGTTTTTCTACAGGACCTTCTAAATTCGCATTTGAGTGATGTTTATCAAATTACTTATCCCAATATAGCTACTGAACATGGTATTCTATCTTTTATAGTGTCTACAACAAACATGCTCCATTACAAACTAAAGAGTTTAAATACAAAACCAAACCACCATGGCTTACTAACAAAAATACAGAAACATATATATCACAGGGATTACCTATTAAAGAAAGGTTCCCGAGAAGATTATAAAAAACAGAGAAATTATGTAACTTCCTTTTACGAGCTGAGAAAAAAAAGCATTTTGAAGAGCTTCTTAAAAACAACAGGGACAGTAAATCTATTTGGAAAACTATAAACCAGCTCACCAACAAAGTTATAATAAAAATTCAAACGTTGGCTGTGATATATCTGCTGATACATTAAATCTTCATTTCTCAACTGTTGCAGACCAGTTAATCTCTAAGGACAAATCAGAAGACAATGACTTAAAAACTTGATAGCTTTTTGCGACAGCAAGAACATTCAATCAAAAATTGAGATAGCATTTATTACAGTTAACGAGGTGTTCACTGCTTTAAATCGTCTGAAACAATCATCAACACGTGGTCTTGATGGATTGGATGGGAAAATTCTTAAATTATCTGCACCTGTTATAGCAGAAACACTTACATATATTTACAATCTTTGCATAAGTAAGAATACTTTCCCTAAAATCTTAAAACAAGCAAAAATTATTCCTTTACATAAATCTGGAAATACCTCAGAACCATCAAACTACAGACCAATTTCAATATTGTCCACTCTTTCAAAACCATTAGAGCAGCACATTTATAAATGTTTATTAGCCCACTTAAATAAATATAATCTGTTACACCCAAACCAGTCTGGATTTAGAGCAAACCATTCCTGCCACACTACTCTGTAAAAAAGACAGATAGATGGTTGTTTAATATGAATAAAAAAGAATTTACAGGT
>CM054134.1:119668319-119675819 GCA_028751875.1 Rapana venosa
GAGAATGAGCGGTGGCCAACAGTGGATTGGTTGAATCTAGGTATTCGTAGGCACAAGGTATCTGCAGTAGAGCGGAGGGAACGTGAAGGAGTGTACAGGTTAAGACATTCACATAGGTAGGAGGGTGCAGTTTTGTGGAGACATTTGTAACAGAGGGTACTGATCTTATAATCTACTCTCTGTGGCACAGGCAGCCAGTGGAGAGATCGCAAGAGAGGGGTAATGTGCTCAGATTTTTTTCTTTCTGAGAACTAGTCGAGCTGCGAGTTTTGTATACGTTGAAGGGAGTGGATAGATGATGCTGGCAGACCAGACAAAAGAGAATTGCAATAGTCCAGACGTGAAAGAATGAGAGAAGTGACAAGTTTGGCTGTTAAATCGGTGGACAGGTACTTTCGAATTGCACTAATACGCCGTAATTGATAGTAGCACGACTGACAGGTCTGGGTGATTAATTTTTTCATAGAGAGAGTGTTGTCGATAACCACACCTAGATACTTCACAGAAGTCGATAGAGGGACTGATGTATTGCCGAGTTCTATTGAAGCTGTTGTAATGGAAGAGAGTTTGTGTTTGGTCCCTACGAGCATGGCTTCGGTTTTATCTGCATTTAGCTGTAATTTGTTCTGTGTCATCCAGCTTTGAATATCTTCAAAGCAGCGGGCCATATTTGTCAGGAGAGAAGGCAGATTTTCAGGAGTAACACTGCTTTGAATCTGAGAGTCATCTGCGTAAAAATGATGGTTGATTTGATGACGGTTTATTATATGTGACAGTGGGGCAGTGTAAAGAGTGAAAAGAACAGGGCCTAGAACTGATCCCTGTGGGACTCCGCATTCCAGTTTGACAGGTATTGATTGAATCTTGTTTACTGCAACTGTCTGGAATCGGTCAGTAAGGTATGAATTAAACCAGGTGAGGGCTGTGCCAGTAACACCGAACGTGTTTTTGAAGACGGTAGAGAAGAATTGAGTGGTCTATAGTATCGAAGGCTGCTGATAAGTCGAGTAGAGTGAGAAGGGAGATTTTTTCTGGGTCAGAAGCGAGTAGAAGCGTGTTTAAAGTGTGAACTAGGGTGGTTTCAGTGCTGTGGTTGACGCGATAGGCAGACTGAAACTCGGGAAGAAGATTGTTGGAGAGAAGGTGGTTGTTGAGCTGTTTGAGAACTACTTTTTCAAGGAGTTTAGAAATAAAAGGTAGATTGGAAACAGGTCTATAATTCTTCAGAATGTTAGGGTCAAGGTCATGCTTTTTGAGTAGAGGTGTGACTATAGCAGTTTTGAGAGCTATTGAACAATTCTTTAGCTTACTGAGTCGGATTGTTTGACTGTATTACTATGGATTTCTCTTTTGGTGGTGATTAAGTAGGTGGGTTTGATTTGGTTTGGTTGTCTTTTCTTTTCTTAAAATGTATTTGGTTGCAACGCGCGCGCACGTGTGTGTGTGTATGTGTGTGCGTGCGCGCGCGCGCGCGCGCGTGTGTGTGTGTGTGTGTGTTTGCGTGTGTGTGTGAAAGTCAAAATCAAAGTCAGACTTTTTTTTTCAGATAGTGTGTTGTGTTGAAATTGTGTGTGCGTGTGTGTAAAGTCAAGTCAAAGTCAAAAACTTTATTTTCAGATGGCACACACACCCCGTGCGTACACACACACCCCGGGCCGCCGCGCGCGCGCGCACGCAGGTAGGCGGGGGGCATTCATGTACATGTGTGTGCTTTTTCATCGCCGATAACTGTTCATTTTACATTCAAGCTGTAATCAGCTTTTAAAGGGCTATTGAACAGTAAGCAGAGACTTCTCTTTGTCCTAAAAAATTATATTAATTTGGTTTTTTTTGATAACTTCTCTTCTTTTTCCCTTCTTCTTTTTCTTCTTCTTCTTCCCTTCTTCTTCTTCTTCTTCCTCTTCTTCTTGGGAATTCTTCATTGAACGCTCAGACAGCAACTATTGTTGTCTGTCACATGAACGAAAATGTTTTGCACTTGCCATTAAGCGCCTTACAAGTCAGGCCCAGCGCATCAGACTTCGGCATAGGAGAGAATGGTTATCTTTTAAGTCTTTCTGGAAGGGAAAAATAAAAGGCAGGAGAATGGACCAAGCAGCAGAAAATTAGACAAGAAGGAGGTGACAGGAAGAAAAGGTAGAAGGCAGAAACAAAGAGAGGGATAGAAAAGAGAGAATTGCTAGCACAGAATTTCCAGAAGGTGGGGTTGTAATTCTTACTGACAGACCCTTGGTATCTGTCTCTCACCACTGGGGATGGGATAACTTAAATTCTTTTGGTGTGTTTTTTCTGCACAGAACTATCATATATCTCTCCATTGTCTATGCTGTTGGCGGTATGATTCTGTCTGCTACGGCTTTTCCACCCCGTGAACTGTGAGTATTGCTAATGGCTGGGAATAGCTATTCCTATAATTATGCTCTCTTGATTTGGGGCTGTCGTTGTTTTTTTGTTTTGTTTTTAATTATTGTATGTTTGTTGTCGTAGTTATTGCATCGTATTTTTTTGTATTGTATTGTATCGTATTGTATTTCCCTTTAAGTGACGGCAGATTTCTCTGCGTGAAATTCGGGCTGCTCTCGCCAGGAAGAGCGCGTCGCCACAAGAGCAGCGCCAACCTTTTTTTTCTTTTAAATCTTTCCCTGCCTGAATATGTATTGGGTTTCCTCTCAGGGTGGCTTTTTCCACAGAATTTTGCCAGGGACAACTCTCTTGCTGCCGTGGATTCTTTTACCTGCAGTAAATGAGTATTGTACACGATGACCTCAGTTTATCGTCTTACCCGAAAGACTAAGACCTAGACCATCACTCACAGTCTAAAAGATGGGGAGGGGGGGGGCACAATCAGGGATCAAATCACCACACACTTGCAACCCGGACTTTCAACTTTCTAGGCAGCCGCGTTACCTCAAGACCACCGATGCAACCATAGTTGCTCTTGTTGCTGAGTGGGGGGTTTTTGGGTGGGATTATTATTATTTTTTTGTTATTGCTCAGGCAATCTGGGGGATGGAGGGGGGAGGGGGGTCACCCAGGGGTCACCCAGAACTTGCACTCTCATCCTGCTCCTCACAGGGAAGAATTATAGAGAAGGCCACACGCTGCATGTTTTAGCGTGTGTGGTTGGAGGGAGGGTGGATGTTCCTGTCGTTGGTTTTTTTTGTTTTGTTTTGTTTTTTTCACTCCTCGGCTTGAACCCCTAAGGTTCTTTACTAATGGTGAGGTTTTTGCGTATGCGACCGGGTTTTTCTTGGTGTTTCTCTGTTTTTGCTTTTTTGTTTATCTCCACCAGAGCATAATGTTCAGTTCCTGTAGACTGAATTTACTTGGCAAAGACAGACTGATTCATTTCAAAGACAAGAACTTGACCTTCAAATTCAAATACTTTAGTATTCCAAAACAGAAAAATTCACGTACGCTGCCAGCAAAAAGGATTCAGCATTAAAGGATGAAAGGATAAGCAGCAGACTTTGTCAGCACAGAGCTTACAGAGCGCCATACAGCAACATCAACGCGTTTCGTCTTCTGTGCAAACAACACATAGCACCTTCTTTTGTCTTCTGTTCATAACATCAACGGCTTTGCTGCAAGAGTCTGCTTACTTTACACAATAATAATTATTATGTCGAATTTTGCTTTGGTTGGTCAGCTGATTGAGTGGGTTTGTTTGTTTGTTTTGTGTGTGGTGTGTGGTGTGTGTGTGTGTGTGTATGTGTGTGTGTGTGTGTGTGTGTGTGTGTGCGCGCGCGCGCGGTGTGTGTGTGTTGTGTGTGTGTGTGTGTGTGTGTGTGTGTGTGTGTATACATTGGATACATTGATTTATTGCAAAGTCGGGTGACTTAATCTGATATTCTGGAGTTTTTTGTTTTGTTTTTTTGTTTTGATTTTCTTTCGTTCCTCGGCTAGAGCTCCGAGGTTCACCAGTGGTGAGATTTTTGCGTATGGGACCGGCTTCCCCCTTCCCCTTACCATTAAGGTAGCAGCATTCTGACTTCCGGGACGTTGTCTTGTCTAAACACAACACCCATGTGCTTGTGTTTTTTTGAAATTTTGTTATCCGTTCCTACCGGCACGAAATGGCCTAGTCTTCTGAAAGGCGAAACAGGCTTTCAACGTATGCGCAAGATGTTCTGCGTACGTTCGCACACGGGGCCTCGGTTTATAGCCTCATTCGAAGTATTTGACATTCTGTTCGATTTTTCTCGTCAAAGCGGGAAGAAAGAGGTAGGGTGGGAATGGAACCCAGAAGCTTGTGGTTTACTTGTTAGTTAGGCAGGTGAACGTTTTTATCGTACGTCCTACCCACCTTCTTTCTTATACCATTCTGCTCCAAAGAGAACTACAGCTCTTTGCACAAAACAAACGTGTAACGCTGCAATGGATCCCTGCCCACTGTGGTATACCTGGCAACGAACAGGCTGATGAACTTGCGAAACAGGGAGCACAGACAGAACAGTTGCGAAAGCAGCCTCACCTTCCACGAAAAGAAGACAGTCATCAAACCAATGGCCCGACCCAGAGTAGAGAAGGACGACCACCACCATCTCAAAAGAGAAGAACAAGTCATCATTCTATGACTCTGTACTGGGCACAACAGGCTAAATCACCACATGTCGACAAAGCTGAAACTCGTTCCTTCTCCCCTGTGTGCCTGTGGTAAAGAAACCCAGACTGGCGAGCACATCCTTCAGAGGTGCACGCTATACAGCGACCTGGGGAAGATTGTGTGGCTGACAGAGATAACCCTGCAAACTAAGCTGTGCGGCCCACGAGAGGAGCTGGAAAAGATTCATTTATTTTTATTTTATTTATTTATACCTCTTTAAGTCACGGCAAATTTCTCTGCGTGAAATTCGGGCTACCCTTCCCTAGGGAGAGTGCGTCGCCACAAGAGCAGCGCCGCCCATTTTTTTTTCTTTTTCCTGTCTGCAACTGTATTTGTTTCCCTATCTGAGTGGCTTTTTTCTACAAAATTTTGCCAGGGACAACTCTCTTGTTGCCGTGGGTTGTTTTACATGCACTAAATAATTATGAGTAACACACGGGACCTCGGTTTATCGTCTAATCCGAAAGACTAGCGCCCAGACCACCTCATCTAATGGATGGGGGAAAAGTTTCGGGTCCAAACGGGATTCGAACCACCGCACACTTACAACTCGGACTTTTTGCTTTCTAGACAGGCGCGTTACCTCTAAACCACCTATCCACCTGACGGTGTAAAAAGCGAAGGAGAGAGGATATGATTTTGTTTTGAAGTGCATTTACTTTCATGGACACAATTGTAGTGTGTCCGTCACTCTCAGGAGGTAGTTGGGTTCCTGGCTTCTGGTCACAGTTTCTGAAGGGGGTAGGGTGTGGCTTGCTTTGGTTGCAGAGGTGGCCCCTTGCTAGGTCTGTTTTTGGTGTCTTTTGCCACCGGGGGCATGAAGCCCTGTGTGGTCACTTTCGGAGGAGAGCAACTGCCCAGAAAGCAAGTGCGTCCGGACTGTGCGATTGGCTGATCTGTCTGTCTGTCTGTCTGTCTGTCTGTCTGGTTGTGTGTGTGTGTGTGTGTGTGTGTGTGTGTGTGTGTGTGTGTGTGTGTGGTGTGGTGTGTGTGTGTCCCCGTCTGTATGTCAGTCTACTTGCTTCTGTGTGTGTGTGTGTGTGTGTGTGTGTGTGTGTGTGTGTGTGTGTGTGTGTGTGTTGTGTGTGTGTGTGAGGAGGGGGAGGGACGGAGCGGGGAGTGTGTGTGTATGTAGGAAGGCGGGGGTGGGGGGGGGGGGGAGGGGAGGGGTGATAGTGTGTTCTCTCTCTCTTCCTTCTCTCTCTCTCTCTCTCTCTCTCTCTCTCTCTCTCTCTCTCCCCTCTGTCTCTCTCTCTGTCTCTCTCTCTCTCTCTGTCTCTCTCTCTCTCTCTCTGTCTCTCTCTCTTCTCTCTCTCTCTCTCTCTCTCTCTCTTCTCCTCTCCTCTCTCTTCTGTCTGTCTCTCTCTCTCTCTCTCGTCCTGCTGCTCTCTCTCTCTCTCTCTCTCTCTCTCTCTCTCTCTCCCTCTTCTCTCTCTCTCTCTCTCCTTCTCTCTCTCTCTCTCTCTCTCTCTTACATGTTTGTGTCTTGTCTTGCATACTGGCACTCGTGTTGTATTGTACTGTATTGTATTTATTGTATTGTGCTGTATTGTACTGCATTGTATTGTATTGTATACTCTTTCCAGACACGACAGGTCGCTCTGAGTGAAATTCGGGCTGCTCTCCCTGTAGAGAGAGAGCTTGTCGCCACAAGAGCAGCGCCACCCATTCTTTTGAAATTTTCCTCTCTCTATGTGTATGTGTTTCCTTATTACAGTGGCGTTTCTTTGACGGGATTTTGCCCGGGAAAAAACTTGTTGCGATGGGCTCTTTTACGTGCACTGAATACATGTTGTACACGGGACCTCGATTTTTTTGGTTTTATACTAAAGACTAGCTCCCAAACCTCTGCTTGATGGGACAGTGGATGGGGGAAAGTTTGGACCAAAATGGGTATCAAACTTACACTTCACCCAACGTAGGGATGCCGGGGGTCATGTCTGTATAAATAGCATCCCCACCGTCTGGAAATTCTATGCAAGAAATTCCCTCTTTTCTATCCCTCTCTTTGTTTCTGCTTTGTTCCTTTTCTTCCTGTCACCTTCTTCTTGTCTATTTTCTGCCTTTTTGGTCCATTCTCCCGCCCTTTTATCCAGAAAGACTTATGAAATATCAATTCTCTCCCACGCTGAAGTCGGATCCGCTGGGCCTGACTTGTCAGGCGCTTATTGGCAGCACGACGCATTTTCACTCGTGTGACAGACAATAGTTGTCTGAATGTTCGGAGAAGAAGACGAAGAAGAAGAAGAAGAAGAAGAAGAAAAAGAAGAAAAAGAAGAAGAAGAATTCCGAAAAAGAAGAAGAAGAATTCCGAAGAAGAAGAATTCCGAAGAAGAATTCTGAAGAAGAAGAATTCCGAAGAAAGAAGAAGAAGAAGAAAAAGAAACTCGCCTATATCGTTCTTAGGAAGGTGTGCAACATATGTACTTGGTTAGTATTGTGTGTGTGTGTTGTGTGTGTGTGTGTGTGCGTGCGTGCGTGCGTTGGTGCGTGCGTGCGTGCGTGCGTGTGTGTGTGTGTTCAAATTCATTTAACGTCTTTCACAAGTTGTGATATTAGACGGGAGGGGGGGTGGGGGAAGGAAGGTGTTGTGAGTGTCAGGAGGGATGATGTATTGGTAATTTTCAGTGTTTGTGTGTGATGTTGGTGTGTTGTGTGATGTGGTGTGTTGTGTGATGTGGTGTGGTTGTTTGTTTGTTTGTGTTTGTTTGCTTTTGTGTGTGTGTGTGTGTGTGTGTGTATTTGTGTGTGTTGTTTGTGTATGTGTGTGTTGTGGTGTGTGTGTGTGCTGTATCTGTGTGTGTGCTGTGTGTGTGTGTGTGTGTGTGTGTGTCTGTGTTCCAGGCTCGACGCCGTGCTACCTTCTTTTCCACCTTTTATTTCATCATCAACCT
>CM054134.1:119680819-119725819 GCA_028751875.1 Rapana venosa
CGGTGACGGGATAGCTCAGTGATCAGAGCACTCGCTTTCCCCCAGCCAAGGTTAAGCAGCATCGAGCGTGGTTACCTGTTGGACGGGTGACCGACCGTTTGCGCGCCTTGGCTTCAGTACAGTCCCCCCAGTTCACCCAGCTGTAAGTGGGTACCTGCCCTCTTTAGGGTCAGGGAAGGTAAAGCAGCGAGGGAGAGAAAATGGGCGCCGCCCTCAATATGCTGGCCCCTTGAGAAGTTGAGGTCTCTGATGCCTCACTCCACTACGACCACATAGGTTATGGGACACCTTTACCTTAGTCTGAGCATGTACGTAACACTACATTCATTTTGTAAGTGGACACCCGACACATCAATTGCAGTATTTTCAGTTTGCGTTTGTGCATGCGTGCGTGCTTGCGAGCGTGTGTGTGCGTGTGTGTGTGTGTGTGTGTGCGCGCGTTCGTGCGTGTGTACGTTCGTGCGTGCGTCCTTGCATGCATGAGAGTGTGTTCGTGCGTGCGTGCGTGTTAAACATCGTTCTCTCTCGTCGACAGGGCGGCAAGGTCAAGGATTCCAAAGACGAGGAAAAGGGGAAAAAAAAGAAAAAGAAGAAGAAGAAGAAGAAGGAGTCCAGCAAAAAAGACGGGAAAAAGCGACGCTCGGGAAAACGCTCCAAATCCTCCTCGGACTCCAAAAGCAAGAAGGGGAGCGGGAGTGACAAAGCCGAAGACAAAGGCGACAAGAGTGGGAACGACAAGAAGGACCAGAAAGACAAGAAGAAAGACAAGAAAGGGGCAGATAAGAACAAGAGCAAAAATGCCATCGACAGCAGCAGCCGCGAGACGGACATCAACGAAAACAAAAAGAAAGACAAGGACGACAAGAAAGGCAAAGACAAAGGGAAGAAAGGCGACGAGAAGGGCAAGAAGAAAGAAGAAGAGAAGAAGGACGACAAAAAGGACAAGGACAAGAAGAAAGACGACGGGAAAGGCAGCGACAAAGAGGGGAAAGACGGCGGTAAGAACCAGAAACGGAAAGACAGCAAGAAGGACAAGAAGAAGAAAGACTCCAAGGGGAAAAAGGGCAAAAGCAAGGTATTTGGCTTGGCTTGGCTTGCAATGTACCTACTGGTTTGCGTGGATGGGATTTTTTGTTGCTGGGGTTTTTTGTGGGTCTTTTTTTTGTTTTTGTTGGGTTTCGTTTGGGGTTACGATTTTCTTTTTTTTTTGTTTTGCTCTTTTGGTGTGTGTTTTGTTTGTTTGTTTTTTTGGGGGGGGGGGGTTTGAAGGGTTTTTTGTGCATGCTTTAAAAAAAATTATTGCCTTTTTGCTTTGTTTGGTTGGTTTTGTATTGATTCTGACCACAATGTGTCTTGCCAAAGTCAAAGCCAATGTCAAACTTTTATTTTCAGATGGTACATTGAATAAGCAGTGCATTTGCTTTTTTTCATCTAAAGAAAAAAGAGAAAGAAAAATAAGTGTGTATAAAAGTGTGTGTGTGTGTGTGCGTACGTGCGCGCGCGCGCAAGTATTTGCGTGTGTGTGTGTTGTTGTTTTTTCAGTGTGTGGTATGTGTGTGTGTGCGCGCGCGTGTGTGTGTGTGAGTTGGTGGGGAAGGGAAGGGGGAGGCACATTGGCGGCTAGATCACCAAACTCATAATGTGATGGTAACTGGAAGTACATGGAGGCACCGTGGTCGAGTGGTTTAGGCGGTCAACTCGTGATCCAGAGGTCGCGGGTTCGATCCCCGCTCGGCTCGGTGTTGTGTCCTTGGGAAAGACACTTTACTCCTATTTTCCTCACTCCACCCAGGTGTACAAGTGGGTACCAGCTCTGCTGGGGAAGTATCTGGCGACAGACTAGCGTCCTGTCACAGGGGTGGTGAAAAACCATCAGTTCGCTTAACGCTACAGAAACCGGGATAAGCTCCGGCTCTATGGGCCTCCTGGCTCGAAAGAACATACTTTAAGAAGAACTGGAAGTACGGGTTCGAGTCTTGCTCAAGTGCATTGTATTGTACTGCATTGCATGTTCTGTATTTTGTGTTATGTGTTTTGTATTGTATTGTAATGATAATGTGTGGTATTTATAAAGCGCTGAATCTTGTAAAGCAAAGAAAATCAAAGTGCTTGCATTCAAATCATTTACACGCTTGCAACCGTTCACAAACAACAGGATTAACATATCCCCCCCCCCACACACACACACACACGCGCGCGCGCGCGCACGCACGCTCGCACACAAACGCACGCGCACACACACACAGAACACACACACACACACACACACACACACACACACACACACACACACACACACACACACTTACGCAGGGGGATGAAGATGGAGGTGGGCTGTTGAAAAGTATTAACAGATATGCATATGGAATACCTCGGGTAGGAAATAATTGAGTTTTGAGGCCGGATTTATAAAGTATAAATATGTAGGGCTTTTGGCGAAGTGAGAGAGGGAGGTCATTCCAGGTGGTTGGAGCAGAAATAAAGAAAGATCGATGTTTCTCTATAGATCAAAAGATTTGATGGGAATGAACCATTGTGATTTGCTTGAATCTGGGTGTTTGAAAGCACAAAGTAGATTTCCTTGAATCTGGGTGTTTGAAAGCACAAAGTAGATTTCTTGAATCTTGGTGTTTGAAAACACAAAGTAGATTTCCTTGAATCTGGATGTTTGAAAGCACAAAGTAGATTGGCTTGAATCTGGGTTGTTTGAAAGCACAAAGTAGATTTCGTTGAATCTGGGTTTTGAAAGCACAAAGTAGATTTCCTTGAATTTGGGTGTTTAAAAGCACAAAGTAGATTTCGTTGAATCTGGATGTTTGAAAGCACAAAGTAGATTTCCTTGAATCTGGGTTGTTTGAAAGCACAAAGTAGACTTCCTTGAATCCGGGTGTTTGAAAAGCACAAAGTAGATTTCGTTGAATCTTGGTGTTTGAAAGCACAAAGTAGATTTCCTTGAATCTGGGTGTTTGAAAGCACAAAGTAAATTTCCTTGAATCTGAGTGTTTGAAAGCACAAAGTAGATTTGCTTGAATCTGACTGTTTGAAAGCACAAAGTAGATTTGCTTGAATCAGAGAGTTTTACAAAAGTATCTGCAGCTAGACAATGGAACAGGGATGGAGTGAGCAGGTGAACACAGTCACAGAGATATTGAGATCAGAGGGCGGACATTTTGTGTGAAGATGATTTTTGAAAACAAAGGGTACTGCATCTTATACTTCCCAATACAGCAGCACAATACAACAACAACAACAACAACAACAACAACAACACCAACAACACGATACAACATCACCTTCCTGATGTCTCTGCCGCAGAAATCCGGTGACAAGAAGAAGAAGAAGTCTGGAGGCAAGAAGAGCTTTGCCAAAGACGTCAAGTTGGCGAAGAAAGTCCTCTGGCTTTTTATCCCTTTCCCTATATTCTGGGCTCTGTTCAACCAACAGGTATTTCTTTTCACTGGTTCTTTGATGTGGTGGTGGTGGGATTGTGGTGGTGGTGGTGGTGGTGGTGGTGGTGGTGATATTGGAGGTGGTTGGCGGGGGTGGGGGGGGGGGGAGGGGGCGGTGGTAGTGGTGGTGACTGGGTGGTGGTGGTGGTGGTATTGGAGGTGGTTGGCGGGGTGTGGGGGGGGGGGGGGGGGAGGCGGGGGCGGTGGTAGTGGTGGTGACTGGTGGTGGTGGTGGTGATATTGGAGGTGGTTGGCGGGTGGGGGGGGGGGGAGGCGGGGGCGGTGGTAGTGGTGGTGATGGTGGTGGTAGTGGTGGTAGTGGTGACGGTGGTGGTGGGGGGTGTGTGTGTGTGAGTTTTATAAACTGCCCATTCTCATTATTCTGTAGGGATCAAGATGGACTTTACAAGCAGCTCAAATGGATGGGACATTTGTAAGTTGCAATTAGAAATTAGACGTGCGCGCATGCGTGTGTGTGTGTGTGTGCGCGCGCGGGTGTGCGTGTGTGTGTATGTGTGCGTGTGTGTGTGTACATGCGTGCGCGCGCGCGCGTGTGTGTGTTTCCTTTTATCTTTTATTATTTTATTTCGAGGATAATGGAATAAGCACGTGTGTGCTATTTTACATCCATTCCAAGTGTGTACGCAGTTTTGTAAAGTTTGTCATCCGTTCCAACTAGCACACAGTGGCCTACTCTCCCGAAAAGCGGAACAGGTTTTAACGTGTGCGCAAGATGTTCTGCGTGCGGAACGCACGCACACTGGACCTCGGTTTATAGTCTCATCCGAAAGACTTTTGGGGAGAGTGGAATCGGCACTGATGTTAACTCCAGAGGAAAAATCCTCTTGAACGGGATTCGAGTCAGAGTGTTCGACGACGACGAGGAAAAAGAAGAAGAAGAAGAAGAAGAAGAAGAAGAAGAAGAAGAAGAAGAAGAAGAAGATCTCAACGCGACACCAATGAGCAAAAGCACTGGCCCAATCTTCCGAAAGGCAGAACAGGTTTTAACGTGTGCACAAGATGTTCTGCGTGCGTTCGTACAGAGGACTTCGGTGTATAGTCTCATCCTAAGGACTTTCAGGGGAGTGGAGTCGGCACTGATGTTAACTCCGGGGAGAAAAATCCCTTTGAACGGGTGTCGCGATGGTGACTGGACCCCACGCTGTCAGATTACCAGCTGAATCCTCTAACCACAAGGCCATTCCACCCCCTTCTCCCTCTGTCTGTCTGTCTGTCTGTCTGTCTGTATGTATGTATGTATGTATGTATGTATGTATGTATGTATGTATGTGTTTGTTTTTGTCTGTCTGTCTCTGTCTGTCTGCCTGCCTGCCTGCCTGCCCTCTCTCTCTCTCTCTCTCTCCTTCCTTTTCTCTCTCTCTCTCTCTCTCTCTCTCTCTCCTCTCTCTCTCTCTCCCTCGCTCTCTCCTCTCTCTCTCTCTCTCTCTCTCTCTCTCTCTCTCTCTCTCTCTCTCCTCTCTCTCCTCTCTCTCTCTCCTCTCTCTCTCTCTCTCTCTCTCTCTGTCTCTCTTTTATATATATATATATATATATAGAGAGAGAGAGAGAGAGAGAGAGAGAGAGAATAACAATGACAATGACAAATTCTTTTATTTCCAGGATAATGAATGAATCTTTTTTACATCCAGTCCCCGCCCGTAGGGATACATCTTAATAATAACTCAATAATAATACTCTCACACAGTAGAAACAAAGGGAAATAACCCTTTCAAAAAACAAAAACGAAACAAATAAACAACAAAAGAACCGAATAATTTTTTTTTTAAACCAAACCCCGCCCCCCCCCCCCCCCCCCAACAAAAAACAACAACAAAAGACCCCCCCCCCCCAAAAAAAAAAAAGACAAAAAAGCCCAACAAAACCAACGGGGAAAAGAAGAAAAACAGAAAGACAACCAAACAAAAACAAACAAAAAACCTAGGAAAAAAACCAAACTTATAAAGTCATAAAAATAAACATCTACACATTAACCAGCCGCCATGGCGCAGTGGTTAGCGCCTTGGGTTACGGACTGGAAGGTCGCGGGTTCGATTCCCATAAGAGTCATAGGGATTTTTCGGACTTGGGGGAACGTGACACCATTTTTACCCTTATTAATGACTTGTATGGCTAACTCATTAATGAAAACATAAAACAAAAGAGGGCTACATACATCACCCTGTTTGACCACCGTGGTGCTGTATATTATGTCTGTCAGCTGAGATCCACATCTTATTCTGCTTTTGACATTCTGATACATGGCTCTCAAACAACATAATATTTTACCCTTCACACCATTTTTCAGGAGAATAGGCCATAACAAGTTTCTATAAACAGAATCAAAGGCCTTTTCAAAGTCAATAAATGCTACATAGAGCTTACAGTTATGAGCAAACTGTTTCTGGATAAATGCAAGTAGAGTAAACATATGATCTATAGTGGAATACCCTCTCATAAAACCAGCTTGGTGTTCACCTGTAATGTTGTTTTTCTTAACCCATTCCTGTAACCTATTATTAATGATGGTACTGTACAGCTTACTACTTACATCACTAAGAGAGATTCCCCTGTAGTTATTAGGGTTGTCAACATCGTCTTTTTTGTGTAATGTTAGAATGATAGATTCAGTCCAGTTATCTGGAAAAAGACCATTATCAAAGATTTTGTTGAATAATGTTAGCAGAAAAAGTACAATATTTTCACCTTCATCTTTTAAAAAGTAATTTTCCAATGATTTGATCAGGACCAGCTACTTTGTCATGTTTAAGTTTTCTAAGTGCCAATAGTATTTCATCTTTAGATATGGGACGATCAAAATCTTCCTCAGTTTCTTCATAGTCACAATCATTGTTCATGGAGTTGTCTAATGAGTCTTTCTCTAGCAGGGTTTTGAAGTGCTGCAACCATCTGTCGATAGACATATTATTCTTTGGCTGATTCTTTCTAAATGAAGCCTTCTTAATATTCTTCCAGAACTGAACTTGAGAAGTGATGGAAGACATCATATCTGCAAGTAATGGCTTGTTATACTCTTTCTTTTTTCCTTTCAAGCATGTATTTATATTCCCTTCTTGTAATACAATACAAGTTTTTGTCTTCATTCTTTAACGTTTTACGGTAAGACTTCAAAAGTTTCCTGACCCTAATTTTCTTTTTTTTGCATTCATTATCAAACCATGTATCATTTGATAGACTTTTATTGATATGAACCTGTTTCTTCATACATACACCACTGGTTTTTATGAGGTCATTAAACAAATCTAGAGCTTCATCAATGTTCTCATCGATCATCCGGAAGGCTTTTACAAATTGTTCACACGTGTTCTCTTCACAGAGATTTTCTTTATAAACTGAGAGTTTGTTTTCATCCCACACAAACTTTTCCACAACTGCTGGCTCCTGAGTTACCACACATATATCATAAACTGGATTAATATGTAATTCTACAGGAAGGTGATCAGAATCAGAATGCTCTGCAACAAACAAACGACATGAGTCAAAAATCTGAGAGAACAAATCATCTGACACTAAAAAATAATCATTAACACTGCATCCTCCATCAGAAATGAATGTATAGTGTCCTAGTTGGTCACCATTACACACACCATTTATAATTTGTAACCCAAGAGCAGTGCACATATTCAATAATAATTTACCATAATTATTGATAACAGAATCTTCAGAATTACGATTACTACTGAGAGACATGCTTTTACTATTGGAATCTTAATTAATGTCATTTGCTACATGATAACAGGAAAAGTTTGATGTCCTGCTGTTTAAATCTCCACACAGTATTATATCTACTTCATCCAATGTCACCACGCAATTGACTTAACATTCTTCCAGCATAGCAATTCCATTATCGTTGTCAAACATGTCGTAAAATGGTGAACATTCAGGTGGTATATACACACATACAAGTAATACACTCCTTGAAGTACATAACAAAGATTTGTCAAAGAGAAAAACACAAATGTTAGAATAAGGAAAATCCAAACATTTCACAAGGGCAGATAACTCATACTTTATTAAACAAACTAATCCACCGGATCGTCTCCCATGATGACTAACTTTAATTGCTGAGGTACAGAAGGCCTTATAGCCACTAAAACATCTGGCTGGATATTTTCCAGGAACGTTTCTGACAAGCAAATAAAATCGAAGCTACACAAATAAGATACAAAATCCCTGTTAGAGAGTTTAGAAAGCAGCCCATGTATGTTCCAAGATAAAATAGAAAACGTTTTATTTGTTTCATTTTTATTGCTATGATCCAATGAGTCTACATCATCTAAACTGACACTATCACTATTTATATTGATGAGACTAGAAACTAAGTTAATGCTATCATCAGTACTGCTATCAACATTTGTTAACAAGGGCTCTTTATTGGAGGGCTGCCTACAACCAGACAAATCCTGGGGGACAGATGTTAGTCCAAAGCCTAGTAAACCTTGGTCAGACCTGTCTTTGTCTTGCCTCTTAAAGCCAGTTGGATCTCCTTCACGCTACACAGCACAAAGCTGTATTGCCTGTGTGGCTGACTCAGGCCCCGACTGGTGCTGGTTCACTGTACTGTCTGGCCTACCCTGTGAATTGTGTCTAGGGACAGATGTGTGGTTGGGCCGGCCAAAGAGCTATTCCTCTCTTTGGAGATCATTGAGGGTCACCTTTTTTCCGTTGACTATCAGATGGTCAAAAACCATTCTTACTTGTTTCCCCTCTGCTCTAGCGCTCTTTAAATATGGGGTCAGTTTACGCCTAAGTTCCCTAACAGACTGAGAAAAGTCTTCATCTACAAAAATACTAGATCCTTTCAGGCAGGACTTTGCCTTCATAATTCTAATCTTATCCTAATGAAAACCACATCTGGCAATAATAGGAGAGTTAGCTTTATTTATTATTTATTTATATTTATTTATATCACTTTAAGTCACGTCAGATTTCTCTACGTGAAATTCGGGCTGCTCTCCCCGGGGAGAGCGCGTCGCCACAGAGCAGCGCCACCCATTTTTTTCTTCTTCTTTTTTTCTGTCTTTAACTGTATTTGTTTCCCTATCAGAGTGGCTTTTTTCTACATAATTTTGCCAGGGACAACTCTCTTGTTGCCGTGGGTTCTTTTACGTGCGCTAAATAATTTTGCGTAACACACGGGACCTCGGTTTATCGTCTCATCCGAAAGACTAGCGCCCAGACCACCACTCAAGGTCTAGTGGATGGGGAAAAATTTCCGAGTCCAAACGGGATTTGAACCACCGCCCACTTCCGACCCGGACTTTTCGCTTTCTAGACAGGCGCGTTACCTCTAGACCACCTCTATACGGGCCACTCTATCGAACTTGACATCCATTTTTTCAGAAAGAAGGTTTTTCACAGCCATCTCACAGTCAGCACCACTGTCATTTGTTTTCTTCTCTATGCCATGAACAATGATGTTGTTTCGCCGTGATCGTCCTTCTGCATCGTCTGCCCTCTTTTCTAGCTTATCCACTCTGTTCATCAGTTCTGTATTTGTCTGTCGTAGTTCTATGTTTTCAGTTCTGAGATTGTCCGTGTCTCTTCTTAGGTCACACATTTCTTCTTTCAGAGCACCAACACTGTCTGTCAACACCTGAATCTCTCTTTTCAAACTGTCCACTGTAGACTTCAACAGATTTTCCAGCTTCTCTATTTTGACAGTCATTGTGTTCAGTGTCAGTTCCTGGGGAGTTGCTGCAGGAGAGGAATCCTGTCTGTGTTGAAAGGTCGTAGGCGTGTTGGCAGCCACCTCTGCACTGGTTTTGGTCCTAGGGGAAGGCTTCCCTGTGACCGTTTGACCACCACCCGTTGTCAAGCTCGTTTGCCTCAGCTTTCGTCCTTGGCCAGTAGATTTAGGGGGGTGGGTCCAGGGTTGGTCTCCACATCACCACACCACAATAAAAGTCCCCCCCCCCCCCACTCAAAAATAGATAGGTGAGGGTCAGTCCTAACAGGACTGCTTTTCAGCGTCAGGATGGAGGTAAATGCATGGCAGATTTGATTTCTGCCTGTTTCAACATGAAGAGGCAAATACTGCCACAAATGACCCGCAGACAGCCCTGTACAGTTGCACTGAAATTCCCATCCTCCTGATCTAACTACATGCCAACAATGAAAAAATATAACTACTTAGAACTAGTTACTAATCACATTAGGTGATCCCCCCTCCCCCCCCCCCCCCCCCCCCCACCCCCGCCAAGAGAGAGATTTTGATTTTCATTCTTCAAGCTTTTTTTCACTCTATTTTGAACGGATGGAAGACTTTAGTTCAACAATAAGCCAGATGCTATAAGACGTTTTGGGGGGTGGGTTTGTTTGGTTGTTTTTTTTATTTTTTTGTTTTGTTTATTTTGTTGTTGTGTGGGTTGTTGTTTTGTTGTTGTTGTTTTTTGGGGGGAGTTGTTACTGTTGTGTTGTTTTAGTTGCTAGGGAAGGGGGCTGTTTGGGGTTTCTTCTTTTTTTTTCTTTTTTTTCTTGGGTTTTTTTTTTTGGTCGGGGGGGGGGGGGGGGGGGGGGGAGGGGGAGGGGGGGTCGTGAGATGGCTATTCTTCGAACGCTCAGACAGCAACCATAGTCTGTGTCATATGAGCAAAAATGCGTTGCGCTGCCGTCAAGCGACTTAAGATATGATTTTGCGTGTGCTTTCGTTTTAGGGTTGTTGTTTTTTTGTGTTTTTTTTGGTTGTGCATTCTATTGTTATAGTTGGCGTCATTGCTGTTGCTGTTTGCTGTAATTCGAGTGTTTGTTACAGGCTGCACTCGGCCACATCAAACCAGACCAGATACAAGCGCTGAATCCTCTGTTCATCATCATCTGCATCCCCATCTTTGAGAAAGTGGTGTATCCGCTGATCAACCACTGTGGCATCTGCAGCCAGTGGGTGCACGCCTTACATGTTTGTCTGTCTGCCTGCTTGTCTGTCTGTCTGTTTGTCTCTGTCTGCCTGCCTCTCTGCCTCTCTGTCTGTCTGCCTGCCTGTCTGTCTGTCTGTCTGTCTCTGTCTGTCTCTGCCTGTCTGTCTGCCTCTCTGTCTGTCTGCCTCTGTCTGCATGTCTGTCTGCCTCTCTCTCTGTGGCTGTCCCCCTATCTGTCTGTCTCCCTATCTGTCTTCTGCCTCTGTCTCTCTGTCTGCCTCTGTCTGTCTGTCTGTCTCTGTCTGTCTGTCTGCCTCTGTCTGTCTGTCTCTGTCTGTCTGCCTCTGTCTGACTGTCTGCCTCTTTGTCTGTCTGCCTATCTGTGCCTCTCTGTCTGCCTGTCTTGTCTGTCTGCCTCTCTCTCTGTCTGCCTCTCTGTCTGTCTGTCTGTCTGCCTCTGTCTGTCTGCCTGCCTCTGTCTGTCTCTGTCTGTCTACCTCTGTCTGTCTGCCTGTCTTGTCTGTCTGCCCCTCTGTCTGTCTGTCTGTCTACCTCTGTCTGTCTGCCTCTGTCTGTCTGTCTGCCTCTCTGTCTGCCTCTGTCTGTCTGTCTGCCTGCCTCTCTGTCTGCCTCTATGTCTGTCTGCCTCTGTCTGTCTGTCTGCCTCTCTGTCTGCCTGTCTGTCTGTCTGTCTGTCTGCTTGTCTGTCTGTGTCTGTCTCCCTATCTGTCTGCCTATATGTCTGTCTGTGAATGCGTGTGTGAGTGTGTGAGTGAGTAACTTAGTGAGTGTGTGTGCGTGCGCGCGTGCGTGTGTGCATGTGTGTGTGTGTGTGTGTGTGTGTGTGTGTGTGTGTGTGTTCCCCTGGAACGGGCTTCTCGGCTCGGTGGTGGCTCGAACCTGAGCCGTCAAATCTGGAGCGCAAGGCTCTAACCACAGCGCTATCCCGCCTCCTAGAGTCACTGAAATAAAATAGATAGAAATGTGTATGTTCCAGTCATTTATCTTACGAACTATATATAGCTGGTCTACTATTCTTCGGGGACGGGATAGCTCAGTGGTCGGAGCACTCGCTTTCCCCCCAGCCAAGGTTAAGCAGAATCGAGCGTGGTTACCACTTGGATGGGTGAGCGTTTGCGCACCTTGGCTTCAGTACAGTCCCCCAGTTGTAAATGGGTACCTGCCTCTTTAGGGTCAGGGAAGGTAAAGCAGCGAGGGAGAGGAGATGGGTGCCGCCCTCAATTTGCTGGCCCCTAGAGAAGTTGAGGTCTCTGATGCCTCGCTCCCCTACGACCACATAGGTTATGGGACACCTTTACCTTACTACTCTACGAAACGTGGATGAGTGGTGTGTTTTTTAACATGGGGGCAAGATGTTCTGCATGCGTTTGCATGTGCACAAGACTATGCATGCGTACGTGCGCGTGTAAATAATAAATGTATATACATGTCTTTTCTAGTCAATGGGTTGGGTTTTTAAAAATAAAATTTTATTCCTACATCGGTGTGTGTGTTTGTGTGTGTGTATGTGTGTGTGTGTGCGCGCGCGTGCGTGCATGCGTGCGTGCGTGTGTGTATGTGTGTTTTTATTTGTTCATTTTATTCTTTTATATCGAGGATAATGGAATAAACGCTTGTGTGCTTTTTTCGTTCAGTCTCCGTGTGTATGCGGTTTTGTAAATTTTGTCATCTCTTCCCACCGGCACACGATGGCCTACTCTTACGAAAAGCAGAATGATTTTGTGTGTGTTGTGTGTGTGTGTGTGTGTGTGTGTGTGTGTGTGTGTGTGTGTGTGAAGTCAAGTCAAATTTTTATTTCCAGATGGTACATTGAATTAAGCAATACATTTGCTTTTTTTTTCCATCAAGCCATCTATCTAGGAACAAAAAACTTGATCAAAATTATCTAACTACATTATTACCATAACCAATAATAATAAGACTAACTCCATAAGAAAAATAAAAACAGAGAACAAAAAGAAAGTGTGTGCGCGCGTGTGCGTGCTTGTGTGCGCTCTTGCTTATGTGTGTGAGTGTGTGTGCGCACGTATGTGAGTGTTGGTGACATGTTTTGTTTGAAGTTCTCTTGAATGTTTTAACCAATATGAAATGTAGCTTTCTTGTGTCTGTCGAGATTATGGCCAATAATCAATGTGCCTGTCAGTATTGTAATTGCCCTTCATGGGATGATTACAGTGTTTTTGACTTGACTTGACTTCGTTTATTAATAATAATAATAATAATAATAATGTATGGAATTTATATAGCGCTGAATCTTGTAAAGTAAACAAATCAAAGCGCTTGCATTCAAATCATTCACACGCATGCAACCATCCATAAATATCAAGATAAACAAATATCAAATTTATATACACATCACACTTAGGCTTAGTGTCTCATCCGTTGGAGATTCCGGGGAGAATGGCGACAACTTAACTCCAACTCGCCATTATCCTTGAAGGTGTGTGTTAAATGTTATCTTGTTATTTGGTGGTGTTGTTTTCAGAACACTTCAACGTATCATAGCCGGCATGTTTTTCTGTGCACTTGCCTTCCTCGTCGCTGCCCAAGTGCAGTCGATGATCGAGGTAAGTATTTCAAGATCATTATGGTTTTCACTTGGGGTTTTTGTTGTTTGTTTGTTTGTTTATCGATTTATTCCTTTAATTATGTATTTGGTGGGTTTTTTTTTTTCGGGGGGGGGGGGGTGTTATTTATTCTTTCTTTCGTTTATTTCGAGGATAATGGAATAAGCACTCAGGTGCTTATTTCTATTTTACATCCAATCCCTGTGTGTATGCAGTTTTGTCAAATTTTTTCATCCGTTCCCACCGACACAGGATTTTTATCGTGTGCGCAAGATGTTCTGCGTGCGTTCGCACACGGGACCTCGGTTTATCGTCTCATCCGAAGGACGTTTAGGGGCAGTGGAGTCGGCACTCATGTTAACTCTAGAGGAAAAATCCTCTTAAACGGGAATCGAACCCGGGTCAGCAGATAGGGAGGGGGGGGGGGGGTGGAGGGCAGAGGGGGGAGGTGCTTGTGGTTTGGAGGTTGTTGTTTTTAGCGGGGGTGAGTTATTAGGTTAATCATTACTTAACTGATAGTTTTTTTTTAGATGAAGTCTTTCACTGGTTAAGTTAATGACTGAGTGATAGATTATTGACAGATTTATGGGTGATTAATTAGTAACAGTGCTTCTCTTGGATTGGTGATATGATTGTGTGTGTTGTGTTGTGTGTGTGTGTGTGTGTGTGTGTTGTGTTGTGTTGTTTTGTGTTGTGTTGTGTGGTGTGGTGTGGTGTTTGTGTGTGTGTGTGTGTGTGTGTGTGTGTGTGTTTGTGGTGTGTGTGTGTGTGTGTGTGTGTGTGTGTGTGTGTGTTGTATGGTGTGTAAGAGTGTGTGGTGTGTGTGTGTAAATGTATGTGTGTATGTGTGTACGCGCGTGCGTGCGTGCGTGCGTGCTTGCATGTGTGTACATTCGGTTAGTATTTTCTCTCTTGTGTTTCCTTTCAGTTGTTAAATCTCGTTGTTGGGGTTTTTTCTTACTTTTTTTCCCCTTTTTATTACCTTATTGATTTTATTTTCATTTATATTATATATTTTCCATTCGTTTATTTGCTATCCCCTGGTTCCGGTAAAAGCATAAACAAAATAAATTCAATGCGAGTAAAGAGAGAAAAACATCTTGTTTCATCACATGGGTTTGGGTTAAATGAACTTTGGGTGGGGAGGGGGGGGGGGGGAGGTTTCGTGTTGTATTTTGCTTTGTTGGGTTTTTTTCCAAGTTATTTGGCTAGCTAATTAGTATTCCATTACGTTATTTGTTATTATTGAAAGCCAAACAATAACTAAAGAAAGACAGTAGTTGTACCGGGGTTTTTTTCATGTATGCATTCAAGTTCATTATTAAGTAGTTGATTGAGAAGTTCTTTCTTTCTTTTTTTTCTTTATAGACAAAACCATTGAACAGATTCTATATATTGACGCTGTGTGTCTTCTTAATGTGTGTGGGTGGGTGGGTTTTTTGTGGGTTTTTTTAAATTTCTTTTATATCGAGGATAATGGAATAAGCACATATGTGCTTTTTTACATCCAGTCCCCGTGTGCGTGCGGTTTTGTAAATTGCCATCCGTTCACACCAGCACACAATGGCCTACTCTTACGAAAAGTGGAACAGGATTTAACGGGTGCGCAAGATGTTCTGCGTGCGTTCGCACACGGGGCCTCGGTTTATAGTCTCATCCGAAGGACTTTTGGGGGAAGAGTGGAGTCTGCACTGAAGTTAACTTCAGGGGGAAATATCCCCCTTGAACGGGAATCGAACCCGGGTCGTCAGATTGCCAGCGCAATGTTCTGACCACTAGGCTGTCCCGTCCTCCTGTGTGTGCAGGAGGACCTGGAGAAGCCGGTGACGAAGAAGGAGGCTGGCTACGTCATCCTCAACACGGCAGACTGCCGCATCAATGTCAGGGGCACCCCGCCCCCTTTCTTTGAGGGCGAGATCGTTCTTCGGCGTTTTAAGATTACACAGTCAATTAAGCACAGTGCATACAGTCACTTCTGGTTTTAACACAAACATCGACACACACCACACATGCCTCATCGTTATCAAAAGTGGACAGGTTTAACTACGACAAGATACATGGTATACGCAACACTCGCCGCTTGTTAATCCATCCACTGCGGCGAGTGTATTGCACACACACCAGTAACACACACACCACACGAAATAACGTCTACATCACACACAAGTGACCACAGCTTCACACGTCACACACTTAGAGACTGGAGCCACAGAACAGGCGGCAATCATCCCTAACACACAGACACCAGTCAGTACACACCCCAGGCAGTCTACACTACACACAGCCATCCAGAGTTCACGACACACACACACACAGTCACACACACACAGCACACACCAACACACACACCACACACACACACACACACCGAGTATATATAAACACCACCACACTCAGAGGTATAACACACACACACACACACACACACACACACACTACACACACACACACACAGTATACACACACACAGTAACACACACACACAGTATACACACACACATACAGATATACACACACACACACACACACACACACACACACACACACACAACACACAACACACGTACACACACACACAACACACACTAAAAGAGTATACACACACAACACACGTACACACACACCAGACACACACAACACACACACACACACCACAACACACACACACACCACACACACAACAACAGAGTATACACACACCACACCCCACACACCACAACACCACACACACCACCATACAGAGTATAACACACACACACACACACACACACACACACACAGTATACACACACACACACAGCCACCACACACACACACACACACACACACACACAACATCAGAGTATACACATCACAGTATACACACACACATACACGCACACATACACACACACACACACCACACACACACACACACACACACACACACACACACTACACACACACACAAAACACATACAAGTATACGCACACGCACGCTAAACACACGACGCACACACAAGACACACACACTAACACACCACATAAGAGTATACACACAACCATCACACACTAAACGACACAATGAGAGTATACGACACACCAATGACAACTTTACACACTACATGACGCGCAGCACGCACGCACACACACACACACACAATAGGTATACGACACACACACACACGCAGATCACAACACTAACGCACACACACACACGCACACACAATACACACAACATACACAAGACCGCGTACGCGCGCGCTAATGAGGATGACGACACTAATGAGGACGACAACACTAATGATGCTGACAATATTAATGATGCTGATGACACTAATAACGCTGATGACACTAATGAGGATGACGACACCAATGAGGATGACGGCACCAATGAAGATGACGACACTAATGAGGATGACGACACTGATGGGGATGACGACACTAATGGGGATGACGGCAATAATGAGGATGACGAAACTAATGGGGATGATGGCACTAATGGGGATGACGGCACTAATGAGAATGACGACACTAATGAAAATGACGACACTAATGAGAATGACGACGCTAATGAGGATGGCGACACAACTAATAGACGACACTAATGATGCTGACGACACTAATAAAGATGACGACACTAATGGGGATGACGACACTAATGAGGATGACGGCACTAATGAGGATGACGGCACTAATGAGGATGACGGCACTAATGAGGATGGCGACACTAATGAGGATGGCGACACTTCTAATGAACGACACTAATGATGCTAACGACACTAATGAAGATGACGACACTAATGAGGATGACGACACTAATGAAGATGACAACACTAATGAGGATGACAATACTAATGAAGATGGCGACACTAATGATGCTAACGACACTAATGAAGATGACGACACTAATGAGGATGACGACACTAATGAAGATGACGACACTAAGTAGTAGTAGTACAAGCAGTAGTAGTAGTAGAAGTAGTAGCAGTAGTAGTAGCAGTAGTAGTAGCAGCAGCAGTAGTAGTAGTAGTAGTAGTAGTAGTAGTAGTAGTAGTAGTAGTAGTAGTAGTAGTACTAGTAGTAGTAGTAGAAGTAGAACAAGTTGTAGTAGTAGTAGTTGTAGTAGTAGTAGTAGTAGTTAGTAGTAGTAGAAGTAGTAGCAGCAGCAGCAGCAGCAGCAGCAGTAGTAGTAGTAGTAGATTTATAATTATTATCAGCAGCAGCAGCAGCAACATCATCATCATCATCGTCATCGTCATCATCATCATCATCATCATCATCATCATCATCATCATCATCAATAAATGACGTGGACGACGATGACAACACTAATGACGTTGACACTGGCGACGACAATGTCGAGAGACACCCAAACGATGCTGACCACAACAACAACAACGACGATGATGACGCCGACCACGACGACGATGCTGATCCATCCCCTTCTGGTCCTTGTCCTTTGTCCCTTGTCCTTTGTCCCTTGTCCTTTGTCCCTTGTCCCCTTGTCCCTTGTCCCTTGTCCTTTGTCCCTTGTCCTTTGCCCCTTGTCCTTTGACCCTTGTCCCTTGTCCTTTGCCCTGTCCTTTGTCCCTTGTCCTTTGCCCCTTGTCCTTTGTCCCTTGTCCTTTGCCCCTTGTCCTTTGCCCTTGTCCTTTGTCCCTTGTCCTTTGCCCCTTGTCCTTTGTTCTTGTCCTTGTCCTTTTGTCCCTTGTCCTTTGTCCTTTGTCCCTTGTCCTTTGTCCTTTTGTCCTTGTCCTTTGTCCCTTGTCCTTTGTCCCTTGTCCTTTGCCCTTGTCCTTTGTTTCCTTTGCTCCTTTGTTCTTTGCTGTCCCTTGTCCTTTGTCCCTTGTCCTTTGTCCCTTGTCCTTTGTCCCTTGTCCTGTTGTCCCCTTGTCCTTTGTTCCTTTGTCCTTTGTCCTGCCTTTTGTACCTTGTCCTTTCTGTTCCCTTGTTTGTCCCTTGTCCTTTGTCCTTGGCCCCTTGTACCTTGTCCTTTGTTCCTTGTCCTTTGTCCTTGGCCCCTTGTGCTTGCAGCAATCCAAGTTCTTCACCACCACCCCGGGCAGGAAGGACGTGTTTGTGGTCTGTCCGACCACTGGTCAGCAGGCCTACCTGCCTGCAGAGTTGGCGGAGGGCAAGGTCTTCGGCTGGTCGTGGCCGCTCTTCCCGGACAGATCACCCTCCTTCTGGTGAGTGTAGGGGCTGGAGAGGGAAGGGGAAGGGGTGGAGAGGGGGGTTGGCAGGGGTGAGGGGGGAGAGAGGGAGGTGTGGGTGGGGGTGGTGTTTGGGGGGAGGTGGGGGGGTGGGGGGGGGGGGAGGGAGGGTGGGGGTGTGGGATGGGGGGAGGGGAGGTGGATGAGGGGTGGTGATGGGTGGGGGGGAGGGTGTTTATGGGTGGGGATGGGGTGGTGGAGGTGCGCGCGCGCGCGCGCGCGTGTGTGTGTGTGTGTGTGTGTGTGTGTGTGTGTGTGTGTGTGTGTGTGTGTGTGTGTGTGTTTATGTGTTTGTAGATAGATATAAATAGAAAGGGGGCGGGGGTGAATACAGAGAGACACAGTCACTGAGTCAGAAACCTCCGCCGGGACGTTAATCTTATGACAACGACAAAAACAACAACAACAACAACAACACAGGCAAACACACCAAAATATAGACAGACAAACAGACGATCGATTGATTGATTAATCGACTGATAGATACACCGAAAGACTGATTGATAAATTAATGCATCGAGAGATGGAGAGAGAGGAAGGGGGAAGGGTAGGAGAGAGTCTTCAATATTGATTTGAACATTGTCATCATTGTTGCAGTGGCTTTGTTATTGGTGACTTGTATTAGCTCAGCTCTCTCAGGACCAAGGTCAAGCTACTGCATGCATTGGTCATCTCACGTATCTGTATCCAAGCCAATCCTAGACATTGAATGTAGATCTACACCAGAGGATCTAGTCTTTGGAGATGAGATGCCTCAGAAGACTCCTTGGCATTTCATACATGGACCACATTACCAACGGAGAAGTCCGACAAACCATCACCCCACAAGTAAAGCACTACGAAGACCTGCTGACCACAGTCAAGAAAAGGAAGCTCTGGTGGTATGGGCATGTGACAAGATCAGACGGGCTCTCCAAGACCATACTGCTAGGAACAGTGCAGGGGAAGAGAAAGTGAGGCAGGCGGAAGAAGACATGGGCAGACAACATCACTGGATGGACCGGGAAGAGCTTCTCCACAACCCAGGCACTTGCCCACAAGCCGCCGCAAATGGAGCCATCTCGTGCAACGTTGGTCAATGCAGTGCCCATACGACCCCGGAGGGGGTTATGGGAGCAGAAGAAGAAGAAGAAGAAGAAGAATTAGCTCAGTTGCTGTTTCTGTTGTTTATCACTGACCAGTCATGTTTTTCTTCTGTGTCCTAGCTGGAAGGCAAGAGAACCAAAAGCTTGAATGCAACGGGCTTCGTCAGGTAAACTGTTGTGTTGTATCTCACTTTCAGTCACCTCAGACTTTTTCGGTGTGGAACTGGTTTAAACAAAACTTTGTTCGAAGAAATCATACATATACACATTTATAATAGAGCAACAACAAGCTAAAAGCTTATACAGTGCTCAACACCAATGAAAAGTTCACTCGGTAGACGGGACAGCTCAGTGGTCAGAGCACTCGCTTTCCCTAACTAAGGTTAAGCAGCATCGAGCGTGGTTACCATTTGGATGGGTGACCGTTTACGCGCCTTGGCTTCGGTTCAATCCCCCCAGTTCACCCAGCTGTAAATGGGTACCTGCCTCTTTAGGGTAAGGGATGGTAAAGCAGCGAGGGAGAGGAGATGGGAGCCGCCCTCAATATGCTGGCTCCTTGAGAAGTTGAGGTCTGTGACACCTCGCTCCCCTACGACTTTTATAGGTTATGGGACACCTTTACCTTTAGACATCAGTTTGTTCCAACTATAAAAGTGAGTTGTTGTTGTTTTCAACACCTTTGACAACAGGTATTAGGTTACATTTATCCCTTCAAAAGCCTCTGCACAGACGTTACTTTTTGTAATGGAAGGGCGAGAACAAAATGTGGAAAAAAATATAGAAATACATAAACAAGAAAAATAGGCAGTGGGAAAATAACGAGATTGCACAAGGAAATAAATGATAACAAAAAAGAGAAAGAAATAACAACAAAGAGACCAAGGAAGAAAACACCATCTAAATGACATCTCTGTTTCAACACCATCTAAATGACATTTGTTTCAACACCATCTAAATGACATCAATGTTATTTTCAACACCATCTGAATGACATCTCTGTTTCAACACCATCTAAATGACATCTCTATTTCAACACCATCTAAATGACATCTCTGTTTCAACACCATCTGAATGACATCTCTATTCCATCAACATCTAAATGACTTCTCTATTTCAACACCATCTAAATGACATCTCTATTCCAACACCATCTAAATGACATCTCTATATCAACACCATCTGAATGACATCTCTGTTTCAACACCATCTGAATGACATCTCTATTTCAACACCATCTAAATGACATCTCTGTTTCAACACCATCAGAATTACATCTCTGTTTCAACACCATCTAAATGACATCTCTATTTCAACACCATCTAAGTGACATCTCTGTTTCAACACCATCTAAATGACATCTGTGTTTCAACACCATCTAAATGACATCTCTGTTTCAACACCATCTAAATGACATATCTGTTTCAACACCATCTGAATGACATCTCTGTTTCAACACCATCTAAATGACATCTCTGTTTCAACACCATCTAAATGACATCTGTGTTTCAACACCATCTAAATGACATCTCTGTTTCAACACCATCTAAATGACATCTCTGTTTCAACACCATCTGAATGACATCTCTGTTTCAACACCATCTAAAAGACATCTCTTTCAACACCATCTGAATAACATCTCTGTTTCAACACCATCTGAATGACATCTCTGTTTTAACACCATCTGAATGACATCTCTATTTCAACACCATCTGAATGACATCTCTGTTTCAACACCATCTTAATGACATCTCTGTTTTAACACAAATTAATGATATACCATGTAAGTCAGCGCGCTATGTCACTGATTGTCATACTCTGCGTGTTTGTGTATGTGTTTGTTTGTGTGCGCGCGCGGATGCGTATCTGTGAATGTGTGTTTGAGTCAAAGTGAAAGCCAAAGTCAAGCCTTTATTTCCAGATGGTACTTTGAAAGTGTGTGTGTGTGCGCGCGCGCGCGTGCGTTCGTGCAGGTGTGTGTGTGTGTCTGTCAGTGTGATGTTATTGCTGCTGCTGCTAATACTGCTGCTTCTGCTGCTGCTGCTGCTGCTGCTACTGCTACTGCTTCTACCGCTACTGCTACTACTACTTCTACTACTACTACTAATACTACTACTACTACTACTACTACTACCACTACTACCACTACTACTACCACTACTACTACTACTACTACTACTACTACTACTACTACTACTACTACTACTACTACTACCACTACCACTACCACTACTACTACTACTACTACTACCACTACTACTACCACTACTACTACCACTACTACTACCACTACTACTACCACTACTACTGCTACTGCTACTACCGCCACTACTACTACTACTACTACTACTACTACTACTGCTGCTGCTGCTGCTGCTGCTGCTGCTACGACTCCGACTCCTCCTCCTACCTCCTTCTTCTCCTCCTCCTCCTCCTCCTCCTACTACTACTACTACTACTACTACTTCTACTACTACTACTACTACTACTACTACTACTACTACTACCACCACCACCACCACCACCACCACCACCACCACCACCACCACTACTACTACTACTACAGCTACTGTTGGTTTTTGTCGTTTCTTTTGTATGTATGACACTGACGGGCGTGTACACACTCCTTTCTTCAGTTCTGCTTCGTTTTGTTTTGTTGGTGTGGCCATAGTTTTCTGCATCTGGTCGCCTGGATGGGTCCAACGAAAATCAGGGTGGCTGCGGAGGAAGAGGATGCTCTGCCTGTCTTCTGGACTGTCAACAGTCGCGGTGCCAGCAACTACCTCAACTTCCAGCCTGGACGGTGAGGGAGGCTGCATCAGTCGTGTAGTTATTAGGCTGTGTATGCCTGGGGGGTTGGTTCTGTGTGTGTGTTTGTGTGTTAGTGTAGTGTGTGTGTGTAGGGGGGTGGGGGGTGCAGGTGGGGGGAGGGGGGCCTGGGGGGGGGGGGGGGGTGGGAAGTTGTGGGTGGGTGGGTATGTGGGTTTGTGTATGTGTGTATGAGTGCTTGTGCGTGTGTGCGCGTACGTGTGGGTGGGTGTGTGGGTTTGTGTATGTCTGTGTGTGTTGGTGGGGAGGGTGTGTGCGTGTCTGTGTTTTGTTTGCTTTGGGGTTGCTGGGGTTTTTGATTTCCTCGGGTTTTTGTGGGTGTGGGAGGTGGGGGAGGGGGTATGGGCTTTTTTGTTTGGGTTTTTTGTGGGGGGAGGGGGGGTATTTTCGCTGTACATTTCATGCAAGCAATGTATGTATGTTTGTCCGTCGTGTCCGACGATGACCTCCAAAACAGCAGAGGAGGCAGCTGCTGTTTTGGAAACTGGGCAGAAATTTGATTATAGTGGAGATGCCTTGCCCACAGCACATCCCCACTCTCTCGGCCAAGTGGGCATAAGGACAGTCAGCGTTGGAGATGCTCTCCAAAGGCCAACCAGCCCCCAGGACTGCAGCACATAAGGACCGTGCGAGTCAAGCCTCCTAGTCAGAGAGTCATAGTCGATCACTAAAGACTAAGCCGTAAAGTGGAATTCCATGAGTGGGAAAGCCACTGGTCATACAGCCTCTCACCTTGCTGTTGCCCCCAGCGTCAATGGTTTTATCAAGAACTGTGATAAAGCCCAGGCAGTCAAGTGGAAAAGGTGTGGTTTCTGTCCTGAAACATGGAAGTGTTTGTTTAGTCTCAAGTGCAGGGACTCTGAGTTCGGTGAGGGGTGGGGGAGGGGGGGGGGAGTACACAGCCAACAGGATTATCTGAAGAAAACTGCCATCAAGTGTTCGGGCTCACGTGACTACCAAAGGAGTGGAGGAAGAGAAGAAGAATATCATGATCGTCGTGGTGATATAATGGCGACTGTAGTGATGACGACGGTGGTGATGAGGAGTAGAAGGAAGATGTGATGGTGGTGGTGGTAGTGGTGGTGGTGGTTGTGATAATGATGATGATATGATATTGATGGTGATGATGACGATAACAAAAGTGACGATGTGGTGGTGGTGGTGGTGGTGGTTATGATGATGATTTTGACGACGACGATGATGATGATGACAACGACAACGATGATGGTATGTCGACGACGACAGCAATGATGATGATGACGACGATATCGATGATGATGATTTACGATAACGATAATGATGATAATGATGATGATAATGCTGTAGATGATGATTGTGCTGTTTCGTGTTGTTGTTGTTGTTGTTGTTGTTGTTGTTGTTGTTGTTGTTGTTCTTCTTCTTCTTCTTCTTCTTCTTCTTCTTCTTCTTCTTCTTCTTCTTCTTCTTCTTCTTCTTCTTCTTCTTGTCGTTTTTCTTCTTCTTCTTCTTCTTCTTCTTCTTCTTCTTCTTCTTCTTCTTCTTCTTCTTCTTCTTCTTCTTCTTGTCGTTGTCGATATCGATGTCGTTGTTGTTGCTGTCACTGTTGACCACCAGCTTTTTTCTTTTTTTCTTTTCTGTTGGGTGTTGCAGTTACGACGTGGCTTTCCCGACAGCGGTCAAGCCTGCAGCGGCCAAGCAGGCGGCCCCTGGCTGGGAGAAAGTGGGCACCAGCTTCAAAGTGGAAGGAGGAGGGGTCTACACCATCGCCATCATTGACATCACCAACTTCATGGATCTGACCAAAGTAGGCCGATGATCTCCTCTTCTCTGGCATGTGTGTGTGTGGGGGGGGGGGGGGGGGGGTTGGGGTGAGTGGGGGGGGCAGGTTTTGGGGGGCAGGGGGGACAGGGTGTGTGTGTGGGGGAAGGGGAGGGGACAGGGTTGTTGGTGTAGGGGGGGAAAGGGTGGGGGGGGGGGGGGGGAACAGGGTGTGTGTGTGTGTGGGAGGGGGAGGGGGGGGGGGCGGGTGTTGTGGTGTGTGTTGTGGGGTGGGGGGGGTGGAGCGGGGGTGTGGGAGGGGGGGATGGGGGGTGTTGTGTGTGTGGTGGGTCGTGGTCTTGTGGGTGTGTTGGTGGTGTTGTGCGTGTGTGTTTAATGTGTATATGTGCGTAGTGTGTGTTAGTGTGGTGGGGGGGGGGGGGCGGTGAGTACTCTGTGTGTGTTCCAGATGGTACATTGAATAAGCAATGCATTTGCTTTTTTCATCAAGCCATCTATGCAAGAACAAATTTCTTAATGATTTGACTGGATGGTTTTAGTACATTATTGCATCCTTTACCATTGTGTGTAGGTGTGTGTGTGTGTGTATGTGCGCGCGCGTGTGTCAAAGTCAAACTTTTATTTTCAGCTGGTACCTTGAATAAGCAGTGCAGTTGCTTTTTGCATCAAGCCATCTGTCTAAAAAATTATTTTAAAAAAGACACGCACAAGATAATATTGATGATATATATGCATAATACATAGAATAAAATACCTAAACAATATTAAATCATACAAATCAAACAAAAACACATACGCACGTAGACGCATCAGCGCGTCACACACACACACAACTAACAAACACACACACACACGCATGCGCACACACACACAACAAAACACTAAACATTTAATACATTACATAGTCATACACAAACCACGCACAACGATTCCATACATACATCACATACTACAACATACAACATACCACGACATACATACATACAACATACATTACATACATCATGCATCACATGCATGCAGCACACTTTACATACATATCTTACATACATCACACACACAACATCACATAACAGCACCATCCACCACATACACTCATCACACAAACAACCCTAAATTTCCCCCGCACACTCCACCCCCCCCCCTCCACACACACTCACCACCACCACACCCCCACCCCCCCCCCCCAATCCCCCCCCCCCATCCCAACCCCAACCCCCCCCCCCCCCCACCCCCCCCCCCCCCCCCCCCCCCCCCCCCCCCCCCCCCCACCCCACCCCCCCCCCCACACACACACTGGACAAAAAAACCAAGTGAACGGATTTGTAGTAGTGGGGAAGGGGGGCCCTGATCAGTTTGTTTGCGTGTGTGATTCAGCTGCGAGTAGAGTCGTTTGCTGAAGTGAAGGCCAACAATGTGCCCATCGCGCTGTTGATCCCCCAGTACCTCCTCATCACTGTTGGTGAGGTCCTCTTCTCCATCTCGGGGCTGGCCTTCGCCTACTCACAGGTACGGACGAATGGACGGACGGATGGATAGATGGACGGATGGATAGATAGAAGGATGGACGGACGGAGGGAGGGAGGGATGGGTGGATGGATGGATGCATGGATGGGTGGGTGGGTGGGTGGATGGATGGATGGATGGATGGATGGACGGACGGATGGACGGACGGACAGACGGACGAACGGACGGACGGACGGACGGATGGATGGACGGACGGATGGATAGATGGATGCAATAGCCGAATGGTTAAGACCGTTCGATTTCAATCCCATGAGTCCATGAATATAGGGGGGGGGGGGGGGGGGGGGTGATAGCCTGGTGGTTAGAGTGATGTATTCGTGATATGCTGACCCGGGTTCGATTTTCGTTCAAGAGGACTTTTTTCTCTAGAGTTAACATCAGTGCAGACTCCACTAAAAGTCCTTCGGATGAGACTTTAAATAAACCGAGGTCCCGTTGTGCGAACGCACGCAGAACATCTTTGGCACACGTTAAAACCCATTCCTCTTTTCGGAAAAGTAGGTCATTGTGTGCCGGTGGGAACGGATGACAAAATTGACAAAACTGCATACATACACACAGGGACTGGATGGGGGGAAAAAAAGCACACGAGTGCTTATTCCATTATCCTCGACATAAAAAAAAGAATAGAATAGAATAAAGTCGTGGTGGGTTCCAATCTCGGTGACAGGGTTCTGGTGAATGAAGTTAAGGGGTGGGGATGTGTTACCACCTCCCGTGTCAACTTCAAAGTGCAGACCTGCAAGTGCCTTAAATTCCCTTCGTATAATTCTACATTATACACCAAATTAATATTATGCACGTTGAAGATCCCTGAAGATTCATGTCAGCGATCGGTTGGGTTAGGAAAACACGAACATACCCAGCCAGCATACATCCTTCAAGACGGAATGCGGCTACCTTCATGGCAAAGGGGGGGAAAACGGTCACATACGCCAAATCTCACCATGGGTGAACCGTAGAGCTCCAGCCGAGGAAACAAAACAGTCACGTGAAGTCAAGTCAAGTCAAGTCAAGTGAAGTCAAGTCATGTGAAGTGAAGTCAAGTGAAGTCGAGTCAAGTGAAGTCAGGTCAAGTCAAGTCAAGTGGAGTGAAGTCAAGTCAAGTCGAGTCAAGTGAAGTCAAGTCAAGTCAAGTCAAGGGAAGTAAAGTGAAGTGAAGTCACTGCCATGAGATAGCGGAACAATGATTGATGTTGCTAAAGCTTCATCGTCCATGTACAGGGCGCGCAAGGGAGAAAGAATGATAATGACAGAGGAGATGGGGGGGGGGGGGGGGGGAGAGAGACAATTGGATAAGAGAGAAACAGAGAGGTGAGTGAGGGTGGGGGGAGGTTGAAAGAGACAGAGTGAGGGACTCGAACTCGAACTCAAAAGATTTATTCACAAAAAGGCCATTGGCCCATACATGAAGGGGGGTTGCCAAACTGCTTAGTATTTTAGTGAGAAAAATAAGGAAAACCACAAAAACCAAAATGTTATTGTATAACCACAACCACCACAATAAAAATCAGTTCCAAAAAACATGACTTAAGAAACCAAGATGTCTCTTATTCCAAAGGCTTTACACAAATATAAAGCAAGGCTGCGCACAATCTCAGAGTGACTAGATGCCATGAGTAGACAAAATCTAAATAAATTAGGCGGTCTACTATACATTACCGGAATGTAATTCTGTCTAACATCTAATACTGTACAGCACAGTACAAAATGAACTTCATCTTCCACTGTTTGCTTACATAATGGGCATAGCAACCTGTGGTCATCATCATGTTCTATATATCTTACTTTATTAACATTTATGTCTGATACACCAAGCCTAAACTTAGACATAATTCTTTTCAAATGTATGTCCATATCAAGCTTTAGATAAGGTTTGACATCGTGTAAACCTATAAATTGTCTGTACATTTGAAATCTTTCACTGCTTTGTATATGACCACTCCACTGCTTCCAACGGCAGTCGATCAATCTTTGCCTGAAAACGTTGATAAACTCGCTACAATTTCCGACACCTTGATTGAGCCAAGCAAACCCAAAGCCAAGTACAGAGTGAGGGAGAGAGAGACAATGAGGTGGGGTAGTATAATAGAGAGAGAAGGAGGAGGAGGAGGGACAAAGAGAGAGAGAGAGGGGGAATGTGTGTGTGTGTGTTCATGTGTGTGTTTATGTGTGTGTGTGTGTGCGCGCGAGCGCGCTCACGCCTGCGAGCATACTTGCCTGAATGTGTGTGTGTGCGTGCGTACGCGCGCGCGCGTGTGTGTGTGCGTGTGCGCGTGCATGCCTGTGTGCGTGGGTGTCTGTGTGCGTGCGTGCGTGTGTGTGTGTGTGTGTGTGTGTGTGTGTGAGTGTGTGTGTGTGTGCGTGCGTGCGTGCGTGCGTGCGTGCGTGCGCGCGCGCGCGCGCGCGTGTGTGTGTGTGTGTGTGTGTGTGTGTGTGTGTGTGTGTGTGTGTGTGCAGGCTCCAGAGACGATGAAGTCGGTGATCCAGACCTTCTGGCTGCTGACCAGTGCCTTTGGCGACCTCATCGTCATCCTCGTGTCCTCCATCCACCTCACCATCACCCAGGTATGTTCTGACCAGGGTCAGCGCCCTGACACCACAGGTCAAGCTGTTCCCATAACCTATATTTATTATGGTCAGTTTGGGGAGCGAGGCGTCAGAGACCTCAGCTTTTCTAGGGGCCAGCATATTGAGGGCGGCGCCCATCTCCTCTCCCTCGCTGCTTTACCTTCCCTGACCCTAAAGAGGCAGGTACCCATTTACAGTTGGGTGAACTGGGGGACTGTACTGAAGCCTAACCGCGGAAACGGTCACCCATTCACTTGGTAACCACGCTCGATGCTGCTTAACCTTACCTTGGGAAGAGCGAGTGCTCTGACCACTGAGCTAGCCTGTCCCAGTGCTCCACTCTGCTCAATAAATCGTTTATTCAGTCAGTCAATCGATGGTCTAAGGTGGATCGGTGGTCTAGAGGTAACGCGCCTGCCTAGAAAGCGAAAATGTCCGGTTCGGAAGAGTGCGGTGGTTCGATCCCCGTTTGGGCCCGAAACTTTTCCCCCATCAAATTAGATCATGAGTGGTATTTTGGATGCTAGTCTTTCGGATGAGACGATAAACTGAGGTCCGGTGTGTTAGTGGGTTTTTTTTTTTAGCACACGTAAAAGAACCCACGGCAACAATAGTTTTCCCTGGCAAAATTATGTTTTAATTTTAAAAAAATGTAAAAGGCACTCTGATCAGGAAACAATTACAGTTGCATACATGAAAAGAAGAAAAAAAGTAGTGGGTGGCGCTGCTCTTGTGGCGACGCGCTCTCCTCGGGGAGAGCAGCCCGAATCTCACGCAGAGAAGTCTGCAGTGACTTAAAGTGGTATCAATAAATGAAATGAAAAATAAGGTATGCGGAGACAATGGTCAGTGCTTTGCTCTATAAACCGTGTATTCATTCATCCAGTCAATCATTCTTTGATTCAGTCAGTCATTCCTGTCTATCACACTGACCAGGTATGTATGGACAATGGTCAGTGTGCTGCTCTATAAACCGTTTATTCTGTCAGTCATTCTCCCCCATGGGGATGCCGGGGGCCTGTCGGTATAAACAGCATCCCCACCTTCTGAAAATTCTGTGCTAGGAATTCCCTCTTTTCCATCCCTTTCTTTGTTTCTGCCTTGTTCCTTTTCTTCCTGTCACCTCCTTCTCGTCTATTTTCTGCCTTCTTGGTGGTGCATTCTCCTGCCTTTTTTCCCCCCAGAAAGACTTAAGAGATTTTCTCTCCCATGCCGAATTCCGATGTGCTGGGCCTGACTTGTCAGGTGCTTAACGGCAGTGCAACGCATTTTCGCTTATATGACAGACAACAAGAGTTGCTGGACGAGGAAGTAGAAGAAGTCGTTTATTCAGACAGTTAGTTATGCCACATCAACTAGGCATATAGAAAGAATAATCAGTATCACATTCTATAAAGGATGTATTTATCATCATCTCTTTCCACCCCGTTCCTTGGCGACAATTTCGAGGTTCACAGATTGTGCGTATGCGACTGTTTTTTGGCCACCAGGAAGGTCGTTTTTGGTTTTTTGGGTTTTTTCCCCACGATATAGGTAGCCGCGTTCCGACCTCCGGGATGGTGTCGACACGACACCTGTGTGCATGCTGGGTTGTTTTTTACTTTGTCATCCGCTCCTACCAGCACACACAATGGCCTACTCTTCCGAAAGACGGAACGGGTTTTTAACGTGTGCGCAAGATGATCTGCGTACGTTCGCACCCGAGGCCTCGGCTTAATAATCATAGTCTCATCCGAAGGTCTTAGTTAAACCTGATGTGTGTGTGTTGTTGTTTTTGTTTATTTGGGGGTTTTTTTGGTTATTGTTTTGTTTGTTTCTTTGTTGTTGTTGTTGTTTGTTTGGGTGTTTGGTTTGGGTTTTTTTGGGGGGTAGGGGTAGGGGAAGAAGGAGTGAGTTGTTTGGGGAGAGTTGGGTTGTGTTTTTTGTTGTTTTTTGTTTTTGTTTTGGGGGTTGAAGGGGTTGTTTTTGTGTTGTTATGGGGTTTATTTGTTTGTGATTTGTTGTGTTGTTGTTGTTGTTTTTTTGGGGGGGCGGAGGGGAGGGGTTGGGGGGGGGGGGATGTTGAGGAAATTTGGGGGGCTGTATGGTTGTTGGTTGGCTGGGATTCTTTTTCGGGGGGAGGGGGTATGGGGAGGTACATTTGGGTTTTTGGATATTTTTCCTCCTCATTTTCTTTTTCTTTATGCTGATAGTTTTTCATGTTCATTTCCTTTTGGTGTGGGGGGTGGTGGGATGTGTGTTGGGGGACTGTTACAGACCAAAGAGTTCTACGTGTATGCTGGTCTGATGGCCGCGGACACCGTGATTTTCATCGTCATGTCCAGCATGTACTCTTACATTGACCCTGCCGAGCTGCACAAGAAGAAGAAGAAGAAGAAGAAGAAGAAACGGAAAAATAGAGAGAAAAAAGCGAAAAAGAAGTGAGGGAGGGAGTCAGTGAGTGAGTGAGAGTGAAGTGAGGTGAGGTGAGGTGAGTACAGAGGGAGAGCCGACTGAACAGGAACGGCTTGAGCGGAAAGATTGAAGAGAATGTCTCTCTGAGGAAGGAAGCATCTTTCTTTGCCTTGGAAGCGGTAGAGAGGAAGAGTGGACGTGGGGAACAGTGGCAATCTGGAGAAAGAATGGAGGAGGAGGAGGAAGAAGAGGAGGAGGAAGAGGAGGAGGAGGAATTTCTCATTTCAGTTGGGATTATGGTGTAGATATGGGGTCTTCTTGTTTTTGCCCCTGTGGTCTTGTGCTGTATAGGACTGGTTTTTATTTCCTTTTTGTTTTGTTTTTGGTGGGGGGGGGGGGGGGTCTCTTCTTTTTTTTTTTTTGGGGGGGGGGGGGGTGGGGGGGGGGAGGGGGGGTTCATCTCAGAAGTATGTATGCAGATGTAGTGTGTGTATGTGGGGTGGGGGGTGGGAGGGGGTGCATGCGTGTGTGTGTGTGTGCGCGTGCGTGCTTTTGTGTGTGTGTGAGAGAGAGAGACAGAGATTGTGTGTGTGACAGACAGACAGACTGACAGACAGATAACGATAACGAAATTATATTTTCTGATAGAATAAGTGAACTGAAACAGGCAGAGAGAGAGACAGACAGACAGACAGGCAGACAGACAAACACACAGAAAGACAGACAGACAGAGCGCATATATGCGAGAATGTAAGTGAATGAGTCTTTTTTACGTTTATTTATTGCATTAATTTATTTAATTTTTACTACTGATTATTATCGTCTAGCATAAGTGCCTACAAGTCTGGAGGGGTTTTTTGGTTTGGCCTTTTGTTTGTTTTGTGTGTTTTATATTTATTTTGACATGTCGACAACAAGACGGGACAAAATGAAAAAGACAGGTTTCCTGTGTGTTCTTTGTATCGCTAGAACCATTACAAGCAGTCCAGACTGTGTTATTTCTATCACTTTGATCAAACAGGATTTTGACCGATGACCTCTGCTTCAGATAAAATTATCAATAGTATGCTCAGTGTGTATAGGATGACTATATTGAACGGAATTTGTGTGCTATTTTCTCTATAATTATATTATACAGAAATGCGGATTTTTTAAAATGTTACTTTATCTATACTTTTGTCCTATGTTTTTGGAACAGATCACAGTGTTATATTTAATGCTAGTATAGTTTTGGAACTGCTTTTTCAAACAATCTCTTTAATTCTTTATTTTTTTCGGGGGGGGGGGGGGGGGGGGGGGGGTGTCGGTGCTGGTATTCCGCAATGACGTTGCAGTCTTGTTGTCCCTACGCTGTTTATTCCGATGTTAGCAGCCATACCAATTCTCGTACATGTGTCTTCAAGCCTGAAAAAGCTCGCATGGAGCTGATCAATGTTAGACCGCTATAAGGCCACCGACCATAAAGGCCCTGCACTGCTGCTGGCTGTCTTCGGAGAAGTTTAGTCAGGCCTGTTTGATTATTCGCCTCTTAGAAGTCGCCCTTACAATCACAGTTCGAGTTGTGTTTATTCCCCATACCGCAATACAGGCCAGGGTGGTGTTTTGACAATTCTAAATTTGAGATGTTTAGGTATGCCTCTGTCTTTCCAGATGGCTTTGATCCGAATCGTCTGATAAGACATCGAGCTACTATTCTCTTTTGTAGAGCCTAAATAGTTGACATTCTGAAGGTATTCCAGATCTGTTCCATTGATTCTGGTATTCTGAGGGGTGACTGTATTGTTAGTGAGCGTCGCTTTGGTCTTTCGGGCATTTAACTTCAGGCTGGTGTCATTGAGTAATGCTAATGTTTGAAAACACAAATCTTTATGGGATGCTTTTTTGGAGCTAATTTATTCAATGTGGTTCGTGCGTGCGTGTGTGTGTGTGTGTGTGTGCGTGCGTGGTGTGTGTGTGTGTGTGTGGTGTGTGTGTGTGTGTGTGTGGTGTGTGTGTGTGTGGTGTGGTGTGTGTGTGTGTGTGTGTGTGTGTGTGTGTGTGATATGGATTACAGTGAATATTGTTGAATAATGTGTGGACATTTTTTTCTCTTTTTTTTTCGGACATTGTATTTTCTTAAATTTTGCTACTCTTAATAAAAGAAATTACAACATTTTCCTTCTGTTTACATCTTGTATTCTTTCTTTCTGTGGTTGTGAGGGGAAGCTTTTGCATTGGTGTGGTGTGGTGTGGTGTGGTGTGGTGTGGTGTGGTGTGTGGTGTGGTGTGGTACGCGCGCGTGCAAACACACACACACACACACACACAAACACTCGCGTGCAAACACACACACACACACACACACACACACACACATGTCAGTGTCCAGTTTTCTTTTTTTTACTTTTTTTTAAACCTTGAATAGCCCGTTTTTGGTTTGGAATCTTTGTTTGTTTGGGGTTTTTTTGTTTTGTTTCTTTGTTTCTGTGTTGTTGTTTTGGTGTTGTAGGTAGGTATGTCTTTGCAAAATTTCCCACTCCAAATAATCACAATTAAAAGGCACTACATTGAAAAACGAATACACACACACGCACACACACACACGCACGCACGCTCGCGCACGCCCGCACACGCACACACACACACACACACACACACACACACACACACACACAGAGAAAAGCATTCGCAAATCAAGCGGATTTCACATTCAACTCCGAGTGGGAAGAACGTAATTAAATACATTGATCACTTAAGAGATTCATACAAATGTTGTCAAAGAAAGACAACTCAAGGCATTATTTTTCAGGATAAGATTAAATGCGTTCACAACAAAATTCAGCAAGGATGTTAAATGCTTATGTGGTGAATATATTTCAAACACCCATATCATACTTGAATGTGAGAATTTAAAACCTTATCTCCCTGCCTTTTCTGAGAATACCATTGACGAAGTTTTGAACAATGTAAAGCTAATGTTTGACATTGCTAAAGGTTTATTGCTAAGTCCTATAGGGCACTTATTGTAGTTGTGTTCTCTTCGAATTTCTTTTTTTTATTATTAAATGTTCTTGATCTGTTTATGTTAAGAATACTATTTGTGTATTTCCCTTGTTATTAGTCTTTATTACAAACACTCACACGCATGCACGCACCACACAGAGTATATCTATCCATCTCTTTCATTCAGTCTCGTATTTTAGGGCCGTCTGGTATCACTTAAAGTGGAAAGACGTTAATATTGAAGACTTACACACACGCACACACACACACACACACACACACTGTGCTACGCGTGCGCTCACAAAGAAAAACCGGACCAAGCCGTGTAACTTGAGGAAGTAAAAAACGCTCGCGAAGTGTCAAGGGAGACAAGTACGTTTTATTTTTCTTTCGAACATTACCTCCCTTGCATTAGGAACCCAGAAGTGTTCCCTGTTAGATTTGGTGTCGTTTTACTTAGCAGTTTGTGCTCTCTCTCTCTCTCTCTCTCTCTCTCTCTCTCTCTCTCTCTCTCTCTCTTCTCTCTCCCTCTCTCTCTCTCAGTAAAATATAGTAGACAGCCTAATTTATTGAGACTCGGTTTACTCATGGCGTCTAGTCATCCTGAGATTGTGCGCAGCCTCCTCGCTTTATAAATGTGTAAAGCTTTAAGAATAAGAGAAATCGTGGTATTTTAAGTCATACTTTTATAACTTGTGTTGTTGTTGTCGTTGTTATACAATACCATTTTGTTGTTGCTGCTGTTGCCCCACTAAAATACTAAGCAGTTCGGCAACCTCCTTCATGTATGGGCTAATGGCCTTTTGTGAATAAATCTTTGAGTTGGAGTTAAAGCTCTCTCTCTCTCTCTCTCTCTCTCTCTCTCTCTTCTCTCTCTCTCTCTCTCTTCTCTCTGCTTTTTAAAAATTGTTTTTATGGGAGTGGAGGGAGGGAGAGTGCTTGCTTTAGTCTTTTTTCGTGTGGTATTCACCTCCCCCCTTTCCTTCTCCCTCGCTATCCCCCGTTCTTTTCAACGTGTTCCTGGAGAACATCATGCAGGAGGCCCTCCTTGACTTCAAGACCACAATCACAATAGGAGGAAGGCCAGTCTGCAATCTTCGATTCGCAGACGATATTGATCTCACGGGCCGCAGTGAAGAAGAACTCCAGGATCTCACCACCAGACTGGAAACATCAGCCAATGCCCACGGTATGGAGATCAGCACGGAAAAGAGCAAGATCCTAGTGAACAGTACCACACCGACCACTCCCACCAGCATCAAGATGAGTGGCGGGACACTAGAGGAGGTGGAAACTTTCAAGTACCTTGGAGCAGTCATCACCAAAGAAGGTACGAGCACACAAGAGGTGAAGATCAGACTTGCTGTGGCACTCTCCTCCATGACTAAGCTGGCGAAAGTGTGGAGAAACCATAACAAAAGAACCCACACTAAGGTCAGACTCTACAAGGCACTCGTCACATCCATTGCCTTGTACAGCTGTGAAGCATGGACACTCACTGCCGATTTAGAACGTCGCATTCAAGCCTTTGAGATGAAGTGCCTCAGGCGTATCCTGAACATCACCTACAGAGACCGTAAACCAACGACTGCGTCTGGCAGCAGATCGAGGCACTGGCTGGCAAACAAGAACCATTGCTAGATACAGTCAAACGGAGGAAATTGAAATGGTTTGGCCACACGACAAGGCATAACAGCCTGTCAAAGACAGTCCTGCAGGGAATGGTGGAAGGAGCAAGGAGGCAGGGACGACCACGCAAAAGCTGGATATCCAACATCAAGGAGTGGACCAGCCTCACTGTACCAAACCTCCTGAAAGCAGCCCAGGACCGAACCATTTGGCGGTCCACTTGCAGCGTCCGTGCGGGTACCCCAACGGTCGTCCCGACCAAGGGATGATGATGATATATAGATAGAAGTAGAGGAGCAAGGGAGGGCTGTTTTCTTTATTTTATTTTTCGTGTGGTACCCCCATCCTCTCTGTCTGTCTGTCTGTCTCTCTCCTCTCTCTCTCTCTCTCTCTCTCTGCACATGAACGCGTGTGTACATGCGCGGGCACAAGTCCACATGTAAATGTTTGTAAGTGTGTGTGTGTGTGTATAATCAATCGTGCATGCATCTGGTGTTTTTCATGTTCCAACCCTCCCGCAACACCCACCGCTTACCACTTCAACATCAAAGGACTCCCTCCCGCACTCTGCAAGATACCCACTTTCTTTGATCCACACACACACGCACACACACACGCGCGTGCGCAGGTAGATCTGCGGTCTAGAGGTAACGCGCCTGCCTAGAAAGCGGAAAGTCAGGGTCGGAAGTGTGCAGTGGTTCGAATCTCGTTTGGACCCGAAACTTTTCCCCCATCCATTAGACCTCGCGTGGCGGTCTGGATGCTATTCTTGCGGATGAGACCATATACCGAGGTCCCGTGTGTTACACAAAATTATTTAACGCATATAAAAGAACTCACGGCAACAAAAGAGTTGTCCCTGGCAATTTTTTTTAGAAAAAGCCACCCTGATAGGGAAACAAATACAGTTGCAGACAGGCAAAAGAAAAAAAAATGGGTGGCGCTGCTCTTGTGGCGACGCGCTCACGCCGGGGAAAGCAGCCCGAATTTCACGCAGAGAAATCTGCCGTGACTTAGTGGCATAAAATTATAATTTAAAAAATCTAAATTAAATTAAATACATACACACAATATCTGTCTGTCTCTCCGTCCATCTGTCTGTCTGTCTCTCTCTGTCTATCCCGTCTCTCCTCTCTCTTTCTGTCTCTCTCTATCTGTCTCTCTCTCTCTCTCGTCTCTCTCTCTCTCTCTCTCTCTCTCTCCTCTCTTCTCTCTCTCTCTCTCTCCTCCTCAACCTTACCCCAGACAAGTCAGATAACAATAGATATATATACCCAACTTCTCTGACTTTTTCTCCAATCAGGCATGGCAAACAAAATTATCGGGGGGGGGGGGGGGGGGGGGGGGGGGGGGGGGGGGGGGGGAGCTACTGTACTGGCTGACTTTGTCCATTTTGTATTTCCCCGACCCCTTCCATCTCCCCCAACCCCTTCTGTCTGTCTGTCTGTCTGTCTGTCTCTCCTCTCTCTCTCTCTCCTTCTCTCCTCTCTCTCTCTCTCTCTCTCACTCACTCACTTTACTCTCTCACTCACTCACTCACTCACTCACTCACTCTTATTGTGATAATTACGGTTCTGCGTACGTATTTGTCAATGTTTACTTTTTTCCCAAGGGCCGGATGAAAAATGTCTTGTAGCAGTTCTATAACCATCAGTAAATAAAATTTCAGTTTACTAACATTTCTTTTGTCTTGACATATAGATGAGACAGTAGGCCTACTGTTGTTTTTACACCAATCACTTTTGCACTTCATTGAAAAAACAGCATCTAAGTTCGATAAATGTGCAATAGCATAGCCCTCTGAATATTACAGGGATTCCTAAGGTACCATTACAATTAATTGTTGGTACACTGTGCAAAAGGTACAGGGGATAGACCAGTGCCTTGTGGCACACCAGTAGATGTGGTTCTTAGCAAAGAATCAGCTCCTTTTAATCAGACATGCTGGAATCGATTAATAAAAAAAATAAACAATTAATAAAGTAAATTTTGTTGGACTTAAAAGGGTTTTAAGCATTTGGGGCCTCGATATGCAGTTGTATCGTGTTGAATGCAGAAATGAAGTCAATAAAAAGAATGCAAGCAGAAGAATCATTATGTTCAAGGTGCGAATAAACACGATTTAAGAGTACAATAGTTGCATCTTCTGTTCTTCTGTTATGCTCGTAAGCAAACTGGTAAGGGTCAAGGGCCTGTTTAACTTGTGGTAAGAGATGCTGAACAATGTGCTCAAAAGTTTGTAGGTTTTTTAAAAACTTTTTTATTCAGTTTTTTTCTTTCATGGCGCAGTTATAAAGATACAAAACATATAAACAATTATTGGAGAGAGAGAAATGTGCTCAAAAGTTTTCATCACGAGGGATGTAAAGGGACACAACAGGGGGATATAAGACGAAGAAATAATCAGCATCACATTTCAGAAGTAGGGGTTTCTCAGAAAGCTGTTTGGTGATGGGGGTTGGTTGATACAGTCCCTAAATCGGATGACTCCTCTGGGACTCTTATCATAATCACAGAAAGAAAACTCAGCCGTCCATCAGCCCCCAAATCAGAAGATCCGCTGGGACGTAATTATAATCGTAAGAACAATAACAACATCAGCTGTACTCACAGACGTCTGTGGCCACTGGAATTGAATTGAAAGGGTGGAGGAAGTAACACTGATATGACAGTCAGCTATGAAATAACCACAGATTTCTGGCAGTGATGGGAAGAAACAAGACTCCTATTTCCCACAGAATAAAACCTCTAACATTGCTTTCGCTCTGTTATAATCTTTAACATGAAAGGTGTAGCTATCGCTGTGTGTTAAGAAAATAAAATGTCCATCTGTAGGAGCAGGAGTGGGGCTGACGTGATGAAATAAAGAGACGAAGATTGTTCTGGCGGGTTATCAGTTATGTGATATTACTGATAACCCTCCAGAACAATATCCGTCTCTTTATTCCATTTAGATAAGCCACATCCTTAATGAACTCTCAGTGCAGAGACAAATGTTGGCTGAAAATGATATGGGCACACTGAGATATGTTAGTCATGCAAACAGAAGCTCGCAGACAAATCTGATGACGACAGTTTTCCAAGACAAGGTTGAGGGCAGAAGAAAAAGAGGCAAATCACCAGCATCCTACATTGCCAACATCACTGAGATCAGTTAGAGCTACGGGAGATCGTAAAACTCAGCAGAGACAGAGAGAGATGGCGAACCCTGATTGCATGGAGTAAAGTTGCTACCGACGACAGCAGGGATGGAGACAGTTGGGTTAATTACCTTCGCCCAGCGGACCCTGTCGATGGGATCAAAACTGCGCATGCGCCCCGATCCCTGGGATCAGACGCCATCCCTTTTAGGCAACAGGTCTGTATAGGAATCCTTCAAGACTGGAATTTTTCTTTCTTTTTTTTTTAGGGGGGAGGGTGGGGGAGGGAACAGAACAGATTGTGGATTTTTTTTCAGATAGAAGGAATAACCCGGGTCTTTTAAAAACGACGAGAACAGTCATGCTTGTAACAGCAAAGGAAAACTGATGAGGGCGTAATGTTAAAAGCTTTCCAGATAAATATTATCAGGGCCAGCAGCTTTATTTGTATTCAATTCTCTAAGCAAACTCGTAACGCTAGATTTGTCAATGTCCAACACAAAGTAGTCTTTATCACTAGTGGCTGTTATGTCTGATATCACATTTTCTGAACCTTCTTTAAAATCGTCACGTTCAAAACGACAGTATAAGTTCATCAAGTTTATTGGAAAATTACACTAACATTCTTCCTCTGATAAACTACATTTCCTCTGTGGGTGTGGGTGTGTGGGTTTTTGTCGTTTCATTTTTGTTTTGGGTTTGTTTGTTGTTGTTTTTGTCCCATAAACATTTTCAGTCCAGCCAATGCACTTTTCATATTACTAGATTGATACTGCCGCCGCTCTATTTTTGACCGAATATTGTTCCTGTGCGAGCCGTATTTCACTTAACAGTTTGATTTGCGCTTGTGTCTTTGCAAAGCTGTTTCCTCATTGAAAGGCGATTTTCTTTTCGGTCAGATTTCTTCAATGACTGAGTGACCCAGGGCGTGTTGTTAAGTGCTTTTAAAATGTGTGTGTGTGTGTGTGTGTGTGTGTGTGTATGTATGTGTGTGTGTGTGTGTGTGGGGGGAGGATCTTTGTGTCTCTGTCTGTGTATCTATGTCTGTATGATTTACTCTTTTCTCCCACTATTTAGATAGTGACTTTCTCTGAGTGCGGGTGCGTTTGAAGAGGAAGAGGAAAGACTGATGGAAAACTTGAAGACGAGAAAGATTCAGCTTCACACTTTCTGTTATCCAACAACAATAACAGCACACACACACACACACACACACACACACACACACACACACACACACACAACACACACACACACACACACTACCCCACTGCCACTCCAACGGGATGGCCTAGTGGTTAGAACATTGCGCTCGCTATCTGACGACTCGGGTTCGATTCCCGTTCAAGTGGATATTTTCCCCTGGAGTTAACATCAGCGCAGACTCCACTCTCCCCAAAAGTCCTTCGGATGAGACTATAAACCGAGGCTCCGTGTGCGAACACACGCAGAACATCTTGCGTACACGTTAAATCCTGTTCCGCTTTTCGTAAGAGTAGGCCATTGTGTGCCGGTGGGAACAGATGACAGAATTTACAAAACCGCATACACACGGGGACTAGCACATGTGTTTATTCCCTTATCCTCGATATAAAAGTTGTTTTTTAAAACCAAAAAATACCCCCCCCCCCACACACACACACACACACCACACACACACAACACACACATCTACCCCCCCCCCCCCCCCACACCACACACACACACACACAACCATACACACGCAGCGCGTGCGTCCACACCCATCCCCCACCCAAAAACTTCTTTTTTTTAATTGTATAGGAAAACATAAAAAGAGCCAACCAACATTCTCACCACATCACCACACCCTCCCTGTAGATGTGATAGCCTTGGTCTCTCTCTCTCTCTCTTTTCTCCTGTGTTGACGAAAGGCGGAGAGCTGAGCTTCAAAGAAGAGTGTGTTTAACAGGACCCTGTACTGCCTCATTCCCATAGTGCTTCCTTCCTGCTGGTGCCTGGTAACCTATCTGCCTGAACACTGCCCACTCTCATTAGCCTACCTTTGTAGCTTTGCCTAGCGGCGAAACCTAAAGACAGTCAGTCAGTCAGTCAGTCACAAAGCCTATAGCTATATAGGCCTATATATAGCCCAGCAGGTCGAGAGAGACCAACAGCTGAAAATATATTAGCCGTGTTTTTATGCACACGCCCTCCTCTGAAGTCGGTGTATGGTAGCCTGTTTAGGGTGAAGTGTTTTTCTTCTTCTTCTTCTTCTTCTTCTTCTTCTTCTCTCCTCCTCCTCCTCCTCCTTCATCTTGTTTGCATTCTACTTCTTCTTTGCTTTCTTCTTCTTCTTCTCCCTCCTCTTCCTCCTTCTCCCTCCTCCTCCTCCTTCTCCCTCCTCCTCCTCTTCCTCGAACCTCAGACATGTCTTTCATAGTAATAAGCGAAAATACGTCGCGCTGCCGTTAAGCACCTGACAAGTCAGGCCCAGCGCATTCGACTTCGTCGTGGGGGGGAGAATTGTTATCTTTTATCTTTTACAGTCTTTCTGGTGGGGAGAAAGGCAAGAGAACGGACCAAAGAAGGCAGAAAATAAATAGACAAGAAGGAGGTCCCTTAATCCTTAATTCTCTCTGTGCCAGGAGGCACACAAGGCTTGAACATCATTCCTCCACTGGTTCCGGTCTGCAGCTGTGCGTCGTGCGGCCTTCCACGTGCTCCGGCCTGTGCAGTTCCGCTCTACCTCTACCATTCGTCGCCATGTTGTTTTTGGGCGTCCCCTTTTCCTTCTCCCTTCAGGTGTCCATCCGAGGGCAACAGCACAGTCGTCACTCCTGTCCTTTCTTAGGACATGTCCGATCCAGTTCCATCTCCGTCTTCTAATCTCCTGGCTGATTTTTTCTGCTCCTGCTATTTCCAAGACTGTCTTGTTGGAAATGTGTTCTTGCCATCGGATCTTGAAGATCCTCCTCAAACATTTGGTTTGGAAAATGTCTAGTTTCTCTTCTTCTCCTTTCGTTAATTTCCAGCAAGGAGGTGACAGGAAGAAAAGGAACATGGCCGAAACCAAGAGAGGGATAGAAAAGAGGGAAATTCCTAGCACAGCATATCCCAGAAGGTGGGGATGCTATTTATTCTGACAGTGAAGGATCTGAAAACACAGCAAACAGAAGGACAGGTAGGTAGCCAGACACAGCCGGCAAATAAAACACAAAGTTAAGGAGAAGAGCACTAAGACACACACGAAGACACAGGACATGGACAGTTGTCTGTTTCTCCTATTATTAGCCTTCCCTTCAGTTTTCAGGGAGTGTGTGCTGTGGGCAAGTTCGACCTGACGCGGCGGAGCTCATCCATGTGCAGGTAAACAGGTGCATGCTGGGTATGTCCATATCACTCACACACCACTGGCCATAGCTGGCCTACTCTTTAATGAAAAATGGATGGAGTTTAACCGTGTGCACGACGGATGCTATAGCTGAGTGGTTAAGACCGTTCGACTCAATCCCTTGGGTCCATGAACTCGTGGGTTCGAATCCCGGCAGCGTCTGGTGAATTAAGGGTGGGGATTTTTCATCTCCCAGGTCAACTTCAAGTGCAGACCTGCCAGAACCTTATTTTCCTTTATGTACATACACATGCAAAAGATAAAACATGCACGTTAAGGATCCCATAATTCATGTCAGTGTTCGATGAGTTACGGAAACATCCCCGAAGTCGGAATGCGGCTATCTTCATGGTGGGCAAAAACAATCACAAACGCCAAATCTAAACCATTTGTGAATCTCGGAGCTCTAGCCTAAAAATGAAAAAAAAGAAATGTGCACAAGATGCTCTACGTACCTTCGTATGACTATTGGATCTAAGTTTATAATAATTATGTATGTTTGTCCGTTGTGTCCGACGATGACCTGTTTTAGCAGAGGAGGCAGCTGATGTTTTGGAAACTGGGCAGAAATTTGATTTTAGTGGAGATGCCTTGCCCACAGTTCATCCCCACTCTCTCGGCCAAGTGGGCATAAGGACAGTCAGCGTTGGAGATGTTCTACAAAGGCCAACCAGCCCCCAGGGCTGCAGCACATAAGGGCTGTGCGAGTCAAGCTTCCTATTCAAAGAGTCATAGTCGATCACTAAAGACTAAGCTGTAAAGTGGAATTCCATGAGTGGGAAAGCCACTGGTCATACAGCTTCTCACTTTGCTGTTGCCCCCAGCGTCAATGGTTTAATCAAGAACTGTGATAAAGCTCAGGCGCTGACGACAAATAATAATTATAGTCTCATCCAAAACGCTTTCAAGGGTGTGGAGTTTAAACCAAAATCAACTCCAGAAGAAAATATATTCTCCTCAGAGAAGAATCAAATCTACCCCCTCATTAGTTGTCAGATCACGTATATATTGCTCTAACCGCTAAGCTACCCCCAATCCTGGTGCCACAGAAATGGAGATGGCGATGGAAGGAGGGTGGAGGCCCTAGTATAGTATAGCGCCTGCCTCAACCCAGCTGCTGTTTTTCCCTGCAGCTTCTGCAACTACAGGCCAGGGCGTGTGACAGTTGTTTAGCGGCGCGCCTTCAGCAGCTGTCTAATCAGCCTGCGACTGAAAGATGGTGATAAAGTAGTGTAGTGGCCCGAGGAGTTGCTTCCCTCTGCTTTCGGGATGTTGTGTGTGTGTATACATGTGTGTGTGTGTGTGTGTATGTGTCTGTGTGTGGTGTGTGTGTGTGTATGTGTGTGTGTGTGTGTGTACACGTGTATGTGTGTGTGTGTGTTTACATGTGTGTGTTACACACCCATCTTTCCTGCAGTCTCAAGTTAGTTTGGCCGCACTCCAGCTTTTTGAATTTGTTGCCCGTTTCTCTTTTGTATTGTTTTTGCTGTTGTTGGGGTGGTTTTTTTTATATTAACTCGAATTCCCCCGTAGTGGAGATGCCGTGGGCCTGTCAGTATAAATAGCATCCTCACCTTCTAGAAATTATATGCTAGGAATCCCCTCTCTTCTATCCCTCTCTCTTTCTTTGCTTCTGCCTTGTTCCTTTTCTTCCAGTCACCTCTTTGTCAATTTTCTGCCTTCTTGGTCCATTCTCCTGCGTTTTCTTAAATCCAGAAAGGTAAAGAAGATACCAATTCTCTCCCATGCCGAAGTCGAATGCGCTGGACCTGACTTGTAAGGCGGTTAATGGCAACGCAATGCAGTTTCACTCGAATGGTAAACAAGTTGCTGTCTGGGTACCCGTTTGATTAAGAAGAAGAAGAATATAAACTCGTGTATACACACACACACACACACACACACACACACACACACACACACACACAGAGCACTCATAATTGCACCCCCCCCCCCCCCCCTCTCTCCCCCCACAAAAAAGTAGAATCCTTTTCTTTTGCTGAAGGCGAGATCTAGCTCCTGACACACAACTCATGTGAGTTTGTCCTGTTTTAGTGGTTCAGTTTTTCAAATAGTTATCACCGAAAGTAATAAGATTGAGATTTTAACGCTCTCTGTGACAGGTGTTTTCAAGCTTATTGTTGTTGTTTTTTATAGCTTATGGGAACGGAAAAGCCCAGTGGTCAGAGCACTCGCTTTCCCCCAGCTAAGGTTAAGTTACCACTTGGATGGGTGACCGTTTGCGCGCCTTGGCTTCAGTACAATCCCCCAGTTCACCCAGCTGTAAATGGGTACTTGCCTCTTTAGGGTCAGGAAAGGTAAAGCAGCGAGGGAGTGGAGATGGGCGCCGCCCTCAATATGCTGACCCTTTGAGAAGTTGAGGTCTCTGATGCCTCACTCCCCTACGACCTCATAGGTTATGGGACACCTTTACCTTACTTGTATAGCTTGTAGCCCACATCAACTTCTCTGCTTATTAGGATGATAAAGTACTGGTAAAATTCTGCAAACATTGAACTCCGTCATTTCTTAGCTGCATGCTAGTCATCCTGAAGACAAAATACAGGTGTTGAGTCATAGGGGTAGGAGTACAAGCAATCATCATCATCGTAATCATCATCATCATCTTCTTCTTCTTCTTCCTCCTCCTTTTCCTCCTCCTCCTCCTTCTCCTCCTCCTCCTTGTTGTTGTTGTTGTTCTTGGTCTTCTCTCTTCTTCTTCTTCTTCTTCTTCTTCTTCTTCTTCTTCTTCTTCTTCTTCTTCCTCTCCTCCTCTCCTCCTCCTCCTCCTCCTCCTCCTCTCCTCCTCTCCCCTCCTCCCCCTCCTCCTCCTCCTCTTCTTTCTTCTTCTTCTTCTTCAGAATTCTTCTTCTTCTTCAGAATTCTTCTTCAAACGTTCAGACATCAGCAATAGTTGTCTGTCATATGAAGGAAAATGCGTTGTGCTCCCAGGAAGCACCTGACAAGTCAGGCCCAGCGCATCCAACTTCGGCGTGGGAGGGAATAGTTATCTTTTAAGCCTTTCTGAAAAAAGACAGGAAATTGGACCAAGAAGGCAGAAAACAGACAAGAAGGAGGTAACAACAAGGAAGAGGAACACGGCGGAAACAAACAGATGGATAGAAAAGAGGGAATCCCTCGCACAGAATTTCCAGACCACTGATGAAAAACATTGTCATCACCCGGAAAGTAGTAAGGCTGGAGTGCGGCCATTGGAGAGGAACAGAGGAGGGCGTAATGATATTGTTAGTATGAGAAAATCCCTGTGGCCGAACTAGTTACCCAGCTTTCTCAACATCAATCATGCAGATGTTCTGGGATCCTGGTGCTGCGTATGTAACTGATAGATAGAGTCTCAGGGACCTGTGCGTATGGGCAGGGGGAGAAGAGAGGATGTGTGTGTATGTGTGTGAGAGAGAGAGAGAGAGAGAGAGAGAGAGAGAGAATTTTGCACAAAATTGAGACGAACAGACTGAGAAAGACAGACAGAAAGACAAGCTGGTAAGACAGAGAAAAAACAGAGAGAAGAGGAAAAAACAAACACAAAAATAATCATGTTGAGCTTCTATCAGCATACAAGAAAATAATCACACATAACTTTTTGTTTTTCTGTAGTCTTTCTACCAAAC
>CM054134.1:119730819-119758319 GCA_028751875.1 Rapana venosa
CCTCTGTCATCCTTTCCTTCCTTCCTTCCTTCCTTCCTTCCTTCCTTCCTTCCTTCCTTCCTTCATTCATTCCTTCATTCCTTCATCCCTTCATTCATTCATTCATTCATTCATTCATTCCTTACTTTTTCTTTCTTTCTTTCTTTCTTTCTTTCATCTAATGTTCTTCTGTTCTCCGTCCCTTCCTTTCTTCCTTTCTTTCTTCCTTTTTTCCTCCATTCCTTCCGTCTTTCGTTTTTTTCTTTCTTTCGTTGCTTTTTTATATTTCTTTCTTTCTTTTGTTCTTTCCGTTGTTTTCTTTTTATTTATTACCCCCTCGGTCCCATGGTTGTCCCCTGTCGGTGTGGTGGCATTAATATTCATGAACACCATGCCCTTGGTTCAGCGACAAGCAATGGCCAAGGTCCACCGTGCACGTGCAACTTTGCTTTTATAACACAGACACACAGATAGTTACACACACACAGACACACAGATAGTTACATACATACACACACACTAACACACAGATAGTTACATGCACACACACACACACTAACACACAGATAGTTACATACACACACACTAACACACAGATAGTTACATACACACACACACTAACACACAGATAGTTACATGCACACACACACACTAACACACAGATAGTTACATACACACACACACTAACACACAGATAGTTACATACACACACACACTAACACACAGATAGTTACATACATACACACACACACTAACACACAGATAGTTACATACACACACACACACTAACACACAGATAGTTACATACACACACACACACACACACACACACACACACACACACACACACACACACACACACACACACACACACTGGATTGATGTAAAAAAATTTTAAAAGACTGTAATGTGTGTGTGTGTGTGTGTGTGTGTGTGTGTGTGTGTGTGTGTGTGTGTGTGTGTGTGTGTGTGTGTGTGTGTGTGTGTGCGGTCGTTTATGCATGTACTCATTCATCATCTATTCATGTTCATTTTATTAGGTCTTTCTTATTCGTTCATTCAACCATATCTTGAAAATCATCAACATTTCTCATCTTTATGGATATGTTTGGGTTTTTTTCTATACAGCTAGGCTGACAATCTTTCATTATGTCCATCCAAATATCAGCTGAGCAAACAGATGATATTCACTGGCTACAGAAAAATATATACGTGGACAAGATAGAAAACATCCATAGTAAAACCGTAATAACCGCCCAGCTGTCATTTTTATGTCTTTCAAATCATCGCACATCTTTCGTGGTCTGAGTTCAATAACCAGACAATAACTTTTCCCCCGTGTGGGTGCCGGGGGCCTGTCAGTATAAACAGCACCCTCTACCTTCTAGAAATTCTGTGCTAGGAATTCCCCCTTTTCTATCCCTCTCTTTGTTTCTTTCTGCCTTGCTCCTTTTCCTTCCTGTCACCTCCTTCTTGGTCCATTTTCCTGCCGTTCTCCCCCACCCCCCCAGAAAGACTTAAAAGATAACAATTCTCTCCTACACCGAAATGGGATGCGCAGGGCCTGACTTGTCAGGCGCTTAACGGCAGCGCAAGGCATTAATGTTCGCTCTTATGACAAACGACAATAGTTGCTGTCTGAGCGTTCAGAGAAGAAGAAAATTAATCACCGCATATCTTTCGCGGTCTGACTTTAATAGCCACACAAATAACTTTCCCAACATCATTTATATCACAATTTGCTCACAGCCCCAAACACCTTTTTAACAAGTCTTCACTTCTCTCTCGGACATATTATAAATCTCCTCAATCCTCTCCATCAACAGAAGCTCTAGGAATAATGAGGAATCTAACTGCCAATAATAACCACAGGGGAGAATCCTAAGGTAACCGTGTGCTCTTTCTTCAAACTTATCGACGTGTAGCGGAAAACCATACAGGGTAACGCCACTGACCACAGATACTTATCTCCGAGGGTCACGACCTCTCTGCTCCCCATGAGGCCATTGTGTGGGAGTGGTCAAGGTGTAAGAGGGAGGGGGCCGGGGATTGGGGTTGGGGTGGGGGAGGGGGAGGTAGGGCGAAGAGAAGGGAGGGGGTTGGAGGGAGGTGGGGGGGGGGGGGGGGGGGAGGGGGGTTGGGTGAGTAAGGTTAGGTCCAAGAGCAGACAAAAGCGTGGCGCATTCATTCTTGACCATTACAGGTCAGTCAGGCATGTCATGGTTTGGATTCAGGAACCCAGGCAAGAAAACAAGGTTCGCTCGAGCGTAAGAGGGAGAGGTTGGGAAGGAGGGGGGGGGGGGGGGGGGGGGGGGGGGGGGGAGGAGGGGGGGGGGGGGGGGGGGGGGGGAGAGAGAAGAGAAGAGTAAAGAAGGGGAATTGGGGGGGTGGGGGTGGAGGGGTGAGAGGGGGGGGGGGGGACAGGGTTCGAAAGATAGAGAGTGTAGGAGAAAGGGGGGAGCAATGGATTTCAAGAGAGAGAGAGAGAGGGGGAGGGAGGGAGAGAGAGAGAGGAGGGTGGGGGGAGGGGGGGAGAGAGAGAGAGACGCTTTTTTTTTTTAACGCTTTAACAGTTTATTGTCATTGCCCAACTAGGCCTTTTGACAAGGGAGGTAACACAAATATGTTTGTGAAACAGTAAATAAAAAGTTAAATACGTGATCACTACAATTCAGTTTTGGCAAAAAGAAAGGATCCATCCACGTATAGCACAGAGAAAGAGAGAGGGAGGAGAGAGAGAGATTTGGGTAGATATGTAAACTTTTACATTGTCATCTGACTTTGCCAATATAAAAAATAACCAACTATCAATAATGATCATTTTTCATCAAAAACGTTGCTTTATTAAAAACCAAACAAAAAAGTCTTGTACTTCTTTATATTTCTGTTTGGGAAACTGACGTGTGGCATCGACATAAAAGTATATTTATTTAATCAGGTATTACAAGCTCCCTGCAGCTCTGTCACAGAATGGTAGTGTGTGCGTGTGTCTTTGTGAATGTGTGCAAAGACGTGTTCACATTCACCCACGCACAAACAAATTTAATTCCTCACCAGATCCTGCGGGCCAAACAATAACAACAATAACAACAAATCTGTTTTGGGGGGTTGGTTTTTTATTTGGGGGGTGGGGTATTTTCTCCCACTTTTGCAAAAAAATCGTGTATCTTCTTTAATTAGAAAAAAACCCAACAACAAGCGTAAAATAGAAAGGCTTATACAATTAACCGAATTTTAGTTTCCGGCAACAAAACTACAATTTACGTAATCCAATCACACGCATAGAAACACAAACATACCCTGCATACATCCCCGAAGTTGAAATGCAGCTACCTGTAAAGTGGGTAAAAATGGTTGAATGTGCAAAATCTCACCATTGGTGAACCTTGGAGCTCTAGCAGAGACATGGGGAAAAAAAAAATAAAAACAATGAAAAGGAGAAAATAAAAATCCAAAGAGAATAACCCACATCTGTCAAAAACTCAAAGATTCAAAGGAATTGTAATTGCCTTTCATGGGATGATTCAAGTGTTTTTGACTTGGACTTGACTTGACAAAGACTCTCCCAGCAAGACCTTGCCCTGTTTACAGTCAGAAATCTTCTCTTTGGCCTATCGTTAATCTGGCCTGTTTACAGTCAGAGATCTTCTCTTTGGCCTATCGTTAATCTGGCCTGTTTACAGTCAGAGTTCTCTCCAGCCTATCGTCAATCAGGCCTGTTTACAGTCATAGATCTTCTCTTTGGCCTATCGTTAATCTGGCCTGTTTAGTCATAGATCTTCTCTTTGGCCTATCGTCAATCCGGCCTGTTTATAGTCAGAGTTCACTCCAGCCTATCGTCAGTCAAGCTTGTTTACAGTCGGAGGCTTTCTCTTTGGCCTATCGTCAGTCAAGGTTGTTTACAGTCGGAGGCTTTCTCTTTGGCCTATCGTTAATCTGGCCTGTTTACAGTCAGAGATCTTCTCTTTGGCCTATCGTCAATCAGGCCTGTTTACAGTCAGAGATCTTCTCTTTGGCCTATCATCAATCTGGCCTGTTTACAGTCAGAGATATCCCTGGCCTAAATCACCGCCAATCCGGCCTGTTTTACAGTCATAGATATCCCTGGCCTAAATCACCGTCAATCAGGCCTGTTTTACAGTCAGAGATATCCCTGGCCTAAATCACCGTCAATCTGGCCTGTTTTACAGTCATAGATATCCCTGGCCTAAATCACCGTCAATCCGGCTTGTTTACAGTCATAGATATCCCTGGCCTAAATCACCGTCCGTGGTCGAGTGGTTTAGGCGGTCAACTCGTGATCCAGAGGTCGCGGGTTCGATCCCCGCTCGGCTCGGTGTTGTGTCCTTGGGAAAGACACTTTACTCCTATTTTCCTCACTCCACTCAGGTGTACAAGTGAGTACCAGCTCTGCTGGGGAAGTATCTGGCGACAGACTAGCATCCTGTCACAGGGGTGGTGAAAAACCATCAGTTCGCTTAACGCTACAGAAACCGGGATAAGCTCCGGCTATATGGGCCTTCTGGCTCGAAAAAACATACTTTTTTAAATCACCGTCAATCCGGCCTGTTTACAGTCAGAGATATCCCTGGCCTAAATCACCGTCAATCTGGCCTGTTTTACAGTCAGAGATATCCCTGGCCTAAATCACCGTCAATCCGGCCTGTTTTACAGTCAGAGATATCCCTGGCCTAAATCACCGTCAATCTGGCCTGTTTTACAGTCAGAGATATCCCTGGCCTAAATCACCGTCAATCCGGCCTGTTTTACAGTTAGAGATATCCCTGGCCTAAATCACCATCAATCCGGCCTGTTTACAGTTAATCCCTGGCCTAAATCACCGTCAATCTGGCCTGTTTACAGTCAGAGATATCCCTGGCCTAAATCACCGTCAATCCGGCCTGTTTTACAGTTAGAGATATCCCTGGCCTAAATCACCATCAATCCGGCCTGTTTACAGTTAATCCCTGGCCTAAATCACCGTCAATCTGGCCTGTTTACAGTCAGAGATATCCCTGGCCTAAATCACCGTCAATCAGGCCTGTTTTACAGTTAGAGATATCCCTGGCCTAAATCACCGTCAATCTGGCCTGTTTACAGTTAGAGATATACCTGGCCTAAATCACCGTCAATCAGGCCTGTTTTACAGTCAGAGATATCCCTGGCCTAAATCACCGTCAATCTGGCCATTTTTACAGTCAGAGATATCCCTGGCCTAAATCACCGTCAATCAGGCCTGTTTTACAGTCAGAGATTTTCTCTTTGGCCTATCGTCAATCTAGCCTGTTTTTCAGTCAGAGATATCCCTGGCCTAAATCACCGTCAATCCGGCCTGTTTACAGCTAGAGATCTTCTCTGTGGCCTATCGTCAACCAGGTGTGTTTGCACAAGTGTAGTGCCTCCAGCCCACGATTTATGAGTTCCTGCGTCCCACAGGAGGCCTTTTAAGCCGCTCCAGCTTAAAGGCATCAAGGGCAACAGGCCCAAGCAGACCTGCTGCCTATCATATCAGCAGAGAGAAGAATGGAACCTCTTATCCCGTAATCGGAATTCCGGGCCGTTGACCAGGTATCCCAGACTGTGCCAGGTTAACTTCATGGTGGCAGCCGCTCGCAGATTTTGCTGCACGTGCTTTATCGTCTGTGTGTACATGTGTGTGTGTGTGTGTGTGTGTGTGTGTGTGAGGCCGGGGTAAGATTGTTGGTCTGACATGTGACTTTGATTCTAAGTCAAAGGAAGATAAGAAATGAATATGAACACAGACACGTAGGTGCGAGCAACCAGCATGCGCGTGCGCGCGTGTTCATTCTCACACACACACACGCGCGCGCGTGTTAAGGGAAAAGTTCGAGATAGAGAGAAAAAGAGTCTCATTTCCTATCCTCTTGAGAATTTGTAATACGCCGTTACAGGGTTGTTGTTGTTGTTGTTGTTGTTGTGTTGTTGTTGTTATCATTAGTTTCATCATCATCATCATCATCATCATCATCTTCTTCTTCTTCTTCTTCTTCTTCTTCTTCTTCTTCTTCTTCTTCTTCTTCTTCTTCTTTCTTCTTCTTTTTCTTCTTCTTCTTCGCAATTCTTCTTCTTCTTCGCAATTCTTCTTCTTCTTCTTCTTCTTCTTCTTCTTCTTCTTCTTCTTCTTCTTCTTCTTCTTCTTCTTCTTTCTATCACCATCATCGTTGTTGTTGTTATTGTTGTTATCGTCGTCATCATCGTCGTCGTCGTCGTCATCATCATCATCATCATCATCATCATCATCATCATCATCATCATCATCATCATCATCATCATCATCAACAGCAGCAGCAGCAGCACCGAAATCATCATCATCATAGATTCTCTAATCTTTACTCCTAAATCGACAATGGATGAATAATAAGAGCAAACGCATGATTTATAGATCACATAATTATAAGTTCCACATCCATCAGCAACATTAATCTGAAGGACTGCAAAGGGAGGAAAGAAAGAAGTCTGCTTTCCAACGATACTGGAACACTGAACCTCTCCTTCCTTTTATCCTTTTATTCTTTTATTTCGAGGATAATGGTAAAAGCACTCATGTGCTTTTCTTTAACATCTAGTCCCCGTGTACATGCAGTTTTATAAATCTTGTCATGTGTTCCCACTAGCCCACTATAGTCTACTCTCTTCCGAAAAGTGGAACAGGTTTTAAAGTGTGCGCGAGATGTTCTGTGTGCGTTCGTACAAGGGGCATAGGTTTATTCATAGTCTCATGCGAAGGACTTTTAAAACCCGAAGTCACCGAATACCAAACACAAGGACTACAGTAGAAACTCTTCATGTGTGATGGGGGATATGTGGCAAATCGAGGGGGGGGGGGGGGGGGGGGGGGGGTCAGTGGTGATGATGGTGGTCAGTGGTGATGATGGTGGTCAGTGTCATTTCTCCCCCTGGACACTGCCAGTGGTGGACAGGAACAACAAGGACACTGTGTTTTGTTTAAGCGGCTCACTGCCTGACCGCTGGTCAGAGACACGGCTACAGTTGTTCTTGTCTTCGATTTTACAGTGATGTATGTCAAAGTGCGCGCGCGCGCGTGTGTTTGTGTGTGTGTGTTGTGTGTGTGTGTGTGTGAATCTGCAACAAGATCTGGCAGACTGGAGTATGGCCAAAAGCGTGGACACAATCCCTTATAATTACACTTCCTAAAAAAGGCAACTTCGAACAATGCCAGAACTACCGCACCATCAGTCTCATCAGTAACCCAAGCAAAGTTATTTTGAAAATCTTACTGAACAGGCTCAAACCACAGGCTGAAAGAATCATCGCAGAAAAAACAAGCTGGTTTCATACCTGGACGCAGTACAACAGAGCAGATCTTCAACATAAGACTCATAATGGAAAAATATCTCCAGCATCAACAGGACCTCTACCATGTCTTTATCGATTTTAAGAAAGCATTCGACAGAGTTCGGCATGCTGCACTTTGGGCAACTATGAACCTCTACAACATCAATGCCAACCTAATCAAAGTCGTACAGAGCCTCTTTGAGAATGCAACAAGTGCAGTGTTTCACAACAACAACATAGGTGATTGGTTTCGGACGACGGTCGGTGTGCGCCAGGGCTGCCTGCTCTCCCCTACTCTCTCCAATCTATTTCTTGAGAGAATCATGGAAGAAGTACTAGAAGAACATGAAGGAACAGTGAGTATTGGAAGGCGAACAGTCACAAACTTGCGCTTCGCTGGTGATATTGACGGATTAGCTGGTCACGAGCAAGAACTAACAGACTTAGTGAACCGCATAGAAGAAAAATCATCAAAATCTGGTATGGAAATCAGCGGGGAAAAAACAAAAGTGATGACAAACAGCAACTTCATTTTACAATGGGTGTAGTAACTGACGACTTATGTACGTTCTGCAAAGATGAAAGAGATGGTATCAGTCATTTGTTCTGGTATTGCCCAGTAATGCAAACATTTTGGCAGGAGTTTCAACAAGCAGCAGCAGATTCAATCAGGGAAGCTACGTCCATAAACTTAAATGAAAAGATCGTGCTTTTTGGACAAGACACCTATGTCGAAACAGATAAAACATTTGACAGAATTGTATTATATGCAAAGTTTTTCATTTACAGATCTAAGGTTAAAGATGCTCGCCCTTTCTTCACCATGCTTAAGAAATATTTAAAAACATGCTATGGAACAGAAGTTTATATTGCCTCGACATCTATGAACTACCATGTGTTCCTTCAGGACTGGCTACTATACAAGTGCATGTTTGATGATGATAATGTTGCTGTGTAAGACTGTACGTCATGAAGACATTATGTATTTACTAGGTTTGGTACAGATGAAATTGTGGGTGGTAGTGTTACATAAGTATAAAATGCAACATCAGGTAAAACAGGTCTTATTTATTCCTAGACCTCCATATGCATACGGTGATGGTTATCATGGGCGAGTGTAGTATACCTCGTGCGTGTGTGTGAGAGCTACCAACGGTGTCAATGGTAACTGTACTCTGAATCTACAAATAACATTGTTTAGAACATGTCATAACAGAGCAATAAAAAAAAAATTTTAAATCCCCAGCAACTTCACATCAGAAATCAAAATCAAAGACCAGAAACTTGAAAAGGTTCACAGATTCAAATATCTGGGATCTATCGTGACAGACGAGGGATCAAAACCAGAAATACTGTCAAGACTTGCCCAGACCACAGCCCCAATGACCAAGCTCAAACCCATCTGGAGCAAAAGAAAAATCGCCATCAGTTCCAAAATCAGACAGATGTGCTCTCTGGTCATGTCAATCTTCTTATATGCATGTGAATCATGAACCCTCACAGCGGACTTAAAGAGAAGAATAAGAGCTGTAGAAATGAGGTGCGATCTCTTAGGCATCTCGTACAAAGACCACATCAGGAATGAAGAAGTCAAGAGACGCATCCGCAGTGAAATCGGGCCCTATACTGACCTTCAAACACTCGTCAGACAACGACAACTGAAGTGGTTTGGTCATGTCACGCGCTCCTCTGGTCTGGCTAAAACAATCCTACAAGGTAGTGAGGGGAGGAAGAAGAAGAGGCAGACAAAGGAAGAGATGGGAGGACAACATTCGAGAGTGGACAGACACGGAGCTGAGAGACACCCTGAGGGTGGCGGCTGAGAGACGCAAGGACTGGAGAAAGGTGGTTGACAAAGCTTCGAAGGCGCCCCAAAGGATTCGGAATCTGAGGGATCGGTGACGGTGTGTGTGAATTCCAAAAATCCATCTCGTCTTTGAACTAATCGCAATTTGGCAACTATTTTGTTGAAGCAGTTTCGGCCATACTTTGGATCAGAATCCCTGTGATGGGGGGGGGGGGGGGGGGGGTGGGGGCTTTTCAGTATAAACAGTATCCCCACCTGGAAGTTTTCTGCTAGGAATTCCCTCTTTTCTATCCCTTTCTTTTTCTGCCTTGTTCTTTTTCTTCCTGCCGCCTCCTTCTTGTCTGTTTTCTGCCTTCTCGGCCTATTCTCCTTCCTTTTCCCCAGAGAGTTAAAGAGATAAAAACTCTCTCCTATACCGAAGTCGGATGCGCTGGGCCTGAGTTGTCAGGCGCTTAACGGCAGCGCAACGCATTTTCGCTCACATGACAGACAACAAGAGTTGCTGTCTGAGCGTTGAACGAAGAAGAAAAGAAAAACATTCCTTACCCACAGTTTACAAAGGCTCACTGCCACTTTTCCCATAATTATCTGTGTTCCTTTTTCTCCCCAGTTACCCATCCTTCTTCACTTATACCCAGGTGGTAAAATATTTAACACCAAGAGATTTTTTTAAATTATTTTTTTAAAATATATTTTGTACCACTTTAAGTCACGAGATTTCTCTGCGTACAATTCGGGCTGCTTTTCCCGGGGAGAGCGCGTCTCCACAAGAGTAGCGCCATCCCCTTTTTTTTGGTCTGCAACTGTATTTGCTTTTTTCTAAGAATTTTGCCAGGGACAACTCTCTTGTTGCCGTGGGTTCTTTTACATGCACTGAAAATTGTGTGTAACACACGGGACCTCTGTTTATCGTCTCATCCGAAAAACTAGCTTCCAGACCACCACTCGTGGTCTAATGGAATGGGGAAAATTTCAGGCCCAAACCGGATTCGAACCACCGCACACTTCCGACCCGGACTTTTTCGCTTTCTAGACAGGCGCGTTACCTCTAGACCACCGATCCACCGATATGTTACAACTGTTTTCTTATTCATTTCCTGCTTTTTCTAAAGAGAAAAAAAAAACAAACTACACTTCACAAAAGGCGATTTTTTTCCGTTCCTCCGAGCTTCCCCAACAGTGAAATTTTTACGTATGTGATCCTTTCTTTCTCCAGCCATTAAGGTACCCGCATTCCGACTTCGGGGATTACACAAACGGAGGGAAATAAAAACCCTGGAAGAGTGTTTCACAGATCATGAGATACACTCCGCTAGTTCTGGAACTTGCCCCAGAACACAAACCGACTAAAAAAAAAAAAGTTTCAGACCCATGCTGCGTTAGCTTCTGAAAAAAAAATGACGAAAGGTCAGTAAGGCAGGTCAAAAGGTCAGATAGAAGCGGACGGATGGATGGATGGATGGATGGATGGATGGCCTGTCTGTCTCCCAGCTTGGTAGGGTCGTTATCATAAACATGAAAAGAGGAAAATTTACGGCAGAGCAAGCAAGCAGTTTATGAACTCGTAGCCGAAAGGATCCAGAAACTGTCAGCACAGTCTCTGAAGCGTGCTGTCATTTGGACGATACGCTTCGTAAACCCTGGCCAACCATCACACTGAAAACACAACTTTGGGGAGGAGCTGAGTAGGCTACTTATACGATCCCCGTACCTTGCATAGATAGGACTACTCAGCAGTAAAGTACCGTGAAGAGAACGCTTCTCTATATCTGTGTATCTGTCTGTGTGTCTGTCTGTCTCTCATTCTCTGTGTCTCTGTCTCTGTCTGTATGTCTGTCTGTGTCTGTTTTTGTCTCTGTCTGTCTGTCTGTCTCTGTCTCTATTTCTCTCTTGTCTCTCTGTCTCTCTGTCTTCTGTTCTCTCTCCTCTCTCTCTCTCTCTCTCTCTCTCTCTCTCTCTCTTCCTCTCCTCTCTCGTCTCTCTACTATTCCGCTTTAATTATTGCATAGATACTCAGCAGTAAAGTACCATGGAGAACTCTCTCTCCCTCTCTCCATACCCCCCCCCACCCACCCTCTCTCTCTCTCATACACACGCATACAGGCGCGCTCGCGAACACACACACACACCACACACACACACACACACACACACACACACACACACACACACTCGCTTATTCAATGTACCATCTGGAAATAAAATTTTGGCTTCACTTTGACTCTAACTTTGACTTTGACTTTGACTTTGACTTTCACACACACACACCACACACACACACACACACACACACACACACACACACACAACACAACACACACACACACACAAACAGAGGTAAGGAAGGGTAAGAAGAATGGAGAGAGACAGACAGACAGACAGACAGGCAGAAAGTCAAACATAGAGACACAGATTAAGAAAAAAAGGCCTTTGTTTAAAACAGACAGCAAAGCAAAACAACAGCAACAACAAATGGAACAAGGAGATGAACGAGGAAAACAAAAGAGTATGGCCCAAGTGACCACGGCAGTCACATCAAAAGTGTCCAGCAGAAGAAGAAGACAGCAAAAGAGATGTCAGAATAATAAGAGCAAGAGCAAACACAACCAACACAACCAGAATAACGAAATGAACAGACCAAAGTTAAAAACAAGCAGAGGAACAAGATGAAGAAGAAAGAGGAGGAGGGGGCGAATCAGCAGCAGCAGCAGCAGGAGGTCGAAGAGGAGAAGGGTGAGGAGGAGGAGGAGGAGAAGGAGGAGGAGGAGAAAAAGGAAGAGGAGGAGGAGGAAGAGCGCGTGTGTGGGTATACATTTAAATTTGTCAACTCTGTTAATTGGTATGGGTTGTATTTGTATGGGTGTGTTTGTATGCAAGCGCTTTGATTTGTTTTTGCGAGATATAGACCTATAAAAACTGCATTCATTATTATTTATTATTATTAAGAAGAAGAAGGGAGGAGAAAGAGGAGGAGGAGAAGGAGGAGGAAGAGGAGGGGGAGGAGAAAAAGAAAAGAAGAAGAAAGTGGAGGAGAAAGATGAAGAACAAGACGATGATGATGATGTCGACGACGACGATGATAAAGAGATACTGATGTGATCTTCTATGAAAACAAACTCCACTATAGAAACAAAACAAAAAACCCAAATCGCGATATAAAAAACAACCCACCCCAAAACAAAACCCAAAACAACCACACCAAACCCATGCTTGGTTTCTTCCTTAAAACTCCTCAAACAGTTGCTAGTGGGCCAGTGGACTGTTTTTTGTTGTTGTTTTGTTTAGGCCACGTGTGTACCCCAACGGTCGTCCCGACCAAGGGATGAGTGAGTGAGTGAGTGTGTGTGGTGGGAAAGTTGATCACAGCCTGGCCCGTCCTCCCTTGTCCACACAGCTCGCAGCCAAACTGCTTCCCAGGACGGACGGTAAAAGAATGAGACTCTGCTGTGCCATAAATAAACTAGGGCCACGGAGACAAGCATAGGCCCGTGACAAAGTAGACTACTGACGCAAGGAGGATGCCATAAGAGAATGGACGACGCGAGTGGTACGACATACATAACACTGGTGGCATACTTGTGGGTCTTGTCAGTATATATTACGTGTTTGTCACTTGGGCCAGTTGTTGTCTCGTAAAGTCTTGTTTCTGTTCGCTCTGTCTGTCTGTCTGTGTGAAGTTGAAGATGAAGAAGAAGAAGAAGAAGAAGAAATCTGTAACTTACATTCACAACAATGAAATCTATCATGTGTGTGTGTGTGTGTGTGTGTGTGTGTGTTCTTCTTTATTTAACGTCTTTTCACATTAGTGATATTAGATGTGTGTGTGTGTGTGTGTGTGTGTGTGTGTGTTGTTTATGTGTTTGGAGGGGGGGGTTCGGTGGGTTTTTTTTAGGGGGGGGGGGGGGGGGGGGGTTTGTTTGCTTTTGTTCCTTTGATGAAGGTCTGGTGTAAAAAAACCTCCAGCTTATCCAATTACCTTCAATATAAAACATTGAAGTTCGAGTAGAGAGAGAAGAGAGAGAGTAGAGAGAGAGAGAGATGGAGGAGAGGAGAGAGAGAGAGAGAGAGAGAGATGTATACATAACTGTTCTGTTAAAACGGGTTCTCTGTTTTTGTTTTGTTTGTTTGTTTTTACATTTGCATCCTTGCGATAGTTAGGTTATTTTCGACTTGAGTTCCCAAGTTCTCGTTAAGTCAAAATCACTGTTGTCAATGTGTTTTGTTTTTATTGCTGAAATGCCTATTGTTGTTCGATGAAAGCGTGTTTAGTATCTTATTTTGATTGCATATACATGATTAAAGTTCTTAGAAATAGGTAGCGCTCTCTCTCTCTCTCCTCTCTCTCTCTCCTCTCTCTCTCTCTCTCTCTCTCTCTCTCTCTCTCTCTCCCTCCCTCCCTCCTTCTCCATCACACACACACACACACACACACACACACACACACACACACACACACACACACACTCACTCAATCACTCATGCACACACACACTGGAGTTAACATCAGTACCGACTCCACTCTCCCCAAAAGTCTTTGGGATGAGACTATACAAACCGAGGTCCCGTGTGTGAACGCACACACAACATCTTCCGCACACGTTAAAACCCGTTCCGCTTTTCGGAAAAGTAGGCCATTGTGTGCTGGTGAGAACGGATGACAACATTTACAAAAAACTGCATGCACACGGGGATTGGTTGAAAAAAGCACATGAGTACTTATTTCATTATCCTCGAAATAAAACAATAAAAACAATTTGTTTCACACACCACACACACACACACACACACACACACACACACACACATACACCACACACACACGCAACACCACACACACACATCCTACACAACACACACGCACTTACACACACACACTACACACACACACAGCACATACCACACACACACAACACACTACACACCACAACGCACGCACATTCACACACACGCACGCACATACACACACACACACACACACACACGCACACTTTTGCACCCAATATTCCTCCTGCCTGCAAGACGCCTGTCACGTGAGACAGTGGCGCGTGCTGTTGACAGATTGACGTCACGCTTGCGTCATTAACGTCATCGTGCTGACACTTTCCTGTTTTACGTTATTACCTAGTGGTGTGTTTTTGTCCTATGCCTGTCATCCTCGCTAGTCTCTTACATAGTTTCTGTTGTAGCTGTACACTTTTCCTGACAAATTTATGTCACCAAGTATTTCTTCTTCTCTGTCTCTGTCTGCCTGTATGCCTGTGTCTACACATCTGTCTCTGTGTATGTGGCTGGCTAGATGGCTGGCTGGCTGGCTGGTTGGCTACCTGGCTGGCTCTCTCTCCTCCTCTCTCTCTCTCTCTCTCTCTCTCTCTCTCTCTCTCTCCCCTCCCCCCTGTGTGTGTGTGTGTGTGTGTGTGTGGGCTGCCTGCCTGCCGCCCCCCTCCCACCTCTCTCTCTCTCCACACACACACATACGCACCCATACATACACACATACACACACACACACACACACACACACACTCCTTCCTTGGGATGAGACTATACTTTGAGGATTTCGTGTGCGAACGCACGCAGAACATCTTTTACACTCTGTTCTACTTTTTGGATGAGTAGACCATTGTGTGCCAGTGGGAACAGATGACATTTACAAAACTGCATACACGCGGGGACTGGTGTTAAAAAAAGCGCACAATCCTCGAGTAAAAGAATAAATGAATAAATAGCTAAAACACAGTGCATGTGAGCGCGCCCACACACACAAACACACACACACAAAAGCGAAAGAGAGAGAGCAGAGAGAGAGAAGAGAGGAGAGAGAGAGAGAGAGAGAGAGAGAGAGAGAGAAGAGAGAGAGAGAGAGAGATGCTTTCTGGTGGGGGAAAAATCGCATGAACGAAGAAGATCCGTTCATCTTTGCACAGCATAATGGCATGTCAACTGACAAATCAGACACAACGCAGCTTCATAGAATATGACTATAATGACCCTTATCTTCTTCAGATAATATTCATGTCTCTTAGTGATATCAGCTTCCTCCACCCCACCCCCCTCCCCTCCTGAGACCTTTGCCACAATATCTGTTATCATGTATGGTTCTGGCTCTCTGGGAAACGTTTATGGAGATTCATACAGTTAAAAGGTGATGAGTATAGTGTCAAGTTCGGCCTTCATAATTATGAAATGTGTTAAGGGATAAAGAATGTTTTCTCTCTCTCTCTCTCTCTCCTCTCTCTCTCTCTCTCTCTCTCTCTCTCTCTCTCTCTCTCTCTCTCACACACACACACACAAAAACACACAAACAACACACAACACACACACACACACACACACACACACACACACACACACACACACACACACACACACACTGCCCACCATTGAACCACCTGGTGTCACGGAAATTCGAACCCACGACCCACCACTTCAACAGTTTGTTCAGCAGTCGCACAGCCCACTTGGCCTCAGAGCCTCCCTGTGACAAAGGCAGCTTGAAGCTAGGTAAGCCGGTACGTCTCCACTCAAATCAGCAACAGAATGTAGATTTGACGCAATCTTCAAAACATGAAAGATTACACAAGTCATTTCCTGTTCATCCATCAACAAACATTCCACAATCTCTTTGAATTTTTTTGGTGTGTCTTTTGGGAGCCAGATTTAGCACTGATGTATGTATGTATGTAGTATGTATGTATGTATGTATGTATGCCCCTGAAATTATACTGTAGATTATGTAGAGTAGAGTTGATTTATTGTGCTGCGGATAATGTCTGAATTTAGACTGTTTAAATGTATCGTTACGAGTCTACTACTAGTCTCGTAGAAATAAGGGACACGGATAGTTTACTTAGATTAGTTATCTGCCAGGGGAAACACACACACACACACACACACACACACACACACACACACACACACCACACACACACCACATACGCACGCACGCACGCACGTACGCGCGCGCGCACACACACACACACACACACACACACATACTTTCGGATGAGACTATAAACCGAGGTCCCGTGTGCGAACGCACGCAGAACATCTTGCGCACACGTTAAAACCTGTTCTGCTTTTCGGAAGAGTAGGCCATTGTGTGTCGGTGGGAACGATGACAAAATTTACAAAACTGTATACACACGGGGATTGGACATAAAAAAGCACGAGCGCTTATGCCATTATCCTCGAAATATACTACTACTACTACTACTACAACTACAACTACTACTACTACTACTACTTCTACTACTTCTACTACTATACTACTACTACTACTACTACTACTACTAAAAACAGAAGGATGGCCATGATGTAGATTATAATAGCCTATTTCGATGCATCTTACATCGACCGAAGTAAGACTAAACATTTTTTGCAACAATTTACACTTTATTTTGACACAAAAGCCATTCAGTTTTCTCTCAGACATCACCATTAATACAAACAAAGACAACTCTTTTTTAAAGCAAAAATTTACCATTTATTTTGACACAGAGGGAGAGAGAGAAAGAAGAGAGAAAGAGAGAGAGAGAGAGAGAGAGGAGAGAGAGAGAGAGAGAGAGAGAGAGAGAGAGAGAGAGAGAGAGAGAGAGAGACAACACCACAGATTTTCAGCTGTTTGACTTAAAACGTCTCAACTCCCAAGACAGACTGAAAGGAGTTACACCATTGTTCCGCTGTTCGCTGCTCTCGTGTCGTAAAGATGTTAACAGTTAGGTGGAGGAAACCCAAGTGTAAAAACACTTAACTCCAGCCACCCCTGGGCCCATCTAGCTGGTGTGCTAAAGGCATCACAGGACTTACAGCCCGCTAGATAACAGTCAAGGAAAAATGACGAAAAGAGCAGCCGATTTTTCAAGCAAAATAACACTCTTGACTCTCTCCGAATAACGTCTCCAAGTGACATGCTTAAAGAGAGAGAGAGGCACACACACACACACACACACACACACACACATTAACACCACCAGAGAGAGAGACAGACAGACAGAGAGACACTGTATGGGCTTCCAGGAGGTATTCCAGAGTGAAGTGTCTCATCCTTCTGGAAGTTCCAGATCTCTATCAATCCTCCACTGTGTGTGCGTGTGTGTGTGTGTGTGTGTCTTGCTGTTGTCATCTTTACAATCACATCTATTCAATACAATCATCCGCTGTGGGGCCTGTCAATATAACTAGCATCCCCACCTTCTGGAAAAAGCTGTGACAGAAATTTCCTCGTTTCTATCCCTCTCTTTGTTTCTGCCTTCTTTATGTCACTTTGTTCTTGTCTATTTTCTGCTTTCTTTGTCCATTCTCCTGCATTGTTTTCCCCGGAAAGACTTAAAAGATAAAAATGTTCTCATATGTCGGAGTCTGACGGGCTGGGCCTTACTTGTCAGGCACTTGACGGCAGCGTGACGCAATTTCGCTCATATAACAACAGACAACAATAGTTGCTGTCTGACGAAGAATAAAAAGAATATAGAGATTTTTTTTTCACTCGCCATATGCTTCCATCCTTCTTACCTTCCTTCCTTTTTTTTTGTTTCTTTTCTCTCTCCCCCCCCCCCCCCCCCCCCCCCCCCCCCCCTCCCCCCTGTTTCTTTCTTTTCCTATTCTTTCCTTCTTCTCTCTTATCTTTATTTCTGTGGTTTGTCTTTCTTTCTTTTTTTCTTCATTTTTCTTTCCCGTGTAAACTTTTCTTTAATTCTTCTCCCTTTCTTTTTTTTTTTTTTTTTTGTTCTTCATTTCTTTCTCCCTTCCTTCCTTTTACCTTTTTTCTTCATTTTCCCGTTCTTTTCAGTTCTGGTTTTCTGTAAGTTTGGATGTCTGTCTGGCTGTCTTCTTTCTATCTTTCTGTCTTTCTTTTTTTCAGACTTTATTTGTGTGTGTCTCTTTTCGTTTATTTCTTCTCCAACAACTCAGCCGTGGGGTCATCTGTTCTGTTTCTGGGATCAAATTTCTCTCTGCCCAACTGTTTTCCCAAGTCACATCAAATCTTATGTTTTTTCTTTTCCCTTTTTTTTTTTTTTTTTCGCGGGGGGCGGGGTGGGGGTGAGGGTGGGAGGTGGGGGCTAGGGGGATAGAGAAGTGATGTGTAGTTTTTGGATTTTTTATTGGCTTTTTCTTAAACAAAGTATCTGACAACAATTATTGCACTAGAAGAATTTTTACACCGGCTTTTTATAGCTCTCTCTCTCTTTCTTTCTTTCTTTTTTCTTTCTTTCTTTCTTTTCTTTCTTTTTTCTTTCTTTCTTTCCTTCTTTCTTTCTCTGTCTATATCTCTGCTATCTCTCTCAAACAAAAAACCCAAACAAGATAAATCCCCCAAAAGAAATAAAAACCCACCAGACATTGTGCCAACTGTTTCAGAGTACCTCCTAGTGAAATAAAACTCCCATAAACATACTGATCATTCTATACGATTTGTTCTTTTTTCTCTTCTTTTTGTCTGTTTTTTTTTCTTTTTCATTTTGTCGATTTTTTCTTCTGTTTTTATACGAACACTAGGTTTTCGTTGTAAAAAAAAAGAAATGTAACTGGCGTAACTGCTGACAGTGCTACCAAGATAAGATTATAAAAGTTTGTTTTGTTTGTTTGGTTTGGTTAAAGAAGAAGAGGAGGAAAGGAGAGAAGAAGAGAGAAGAAGAAAGAAGAAGAAGAAGAAGAAGAAGAAGAAGAAGAAGAAGAAGAAGAAGAAGAAGAAGAAGAAGAGAAGAAGAAGAAGAAGAAGAAGAAGAGAAGAAAGAAGAAGAAGAAGAAAGAAGAAGAAAGAAGAAGAAGGAAAAAAGGAGAGGAGAGAAAATGATATCTTTACCCACCCACCCAATACCTCCCCCCCCCCCCCCCCCCCCCCCACCCCCCCCCCACCCCCCCACACACACACACACAAACTCACACACATAAATACCATCACCTTGCCAGATGATGTCTTTACCATCACGATATCCTTGGAAGGATTGGGTTTTGAAGACCATAGAGGGTCTGTGAGGTGAGAAACATATGACCGTCGTTATACTTGAAACGTGCGCTGTGTCTACACATCAAAGCAGGAAGGGGACAGGGATTGTTAGTTAGCTCTGGAAGAATCAGACTTCTTGTGATCGGTTGTCCTTTTATCATGAATATCCATCCTTTTCCTTTAGTGTGTGTGTTGTTTTTGTGGGGGTTTTTTGTTCCTTGGTTAGAGCTGCGAGGTTCAGCGCGGTGTAGTTTTGCTTATGCCACCGTTGTTACCCACAATTCAGGTAGCCGCATTCCGACTTCGGGGATGATGCCCAAGCAGGACGCGACACCAGTGTGCATTCATTTCTGTATGGATATATAATCATTTTGTCATCCATTCTTGCCCACAGGAAGAGCCTACTCTTTCAAAAGGCAGAACGCGTTTTAAACGTGCGCACAAGATGTTCTGCGTGTGTTCGAACATGGGACCTCGGCTTATAGTCTCAGACAAAGGACTTTTGGGGAAAGTGGAGTCAGTACTGATGTCTTCTCCTTCTTCAACGAACGCTCAGACAGCAACCGTCGTAGTCTGTCATGTGAGCCAAAATGCGTTGCGCTGCCGATAAGCACCTGACAAGTCAGACCCAGCGCGTCCAACTTTGGCATGGGAGATAATTGTTATCTTTAAAATGTTTTTGAACAAAAAGGCAGAAGAATGGACGAAGAAGGAGGTGACAGAAAGAAAAGGAACAAGGTAGAAACAAAGAGAGGAATAGAAAAGAGGGAGTTCCTTGCACAGAATTTCCAGAGCCGCATCCCTATGGAGGGAATACTGATGTTAACTCTAGGGAAAATATTCCCTTGAACATGCGTGTCGGTGGGGTGACTGGAACCCAATCTCGATCAAGGGCCGTGAAATCGTGAACACATCGCTCTGACCACTAGGCTACCCCCCACCCCCCCACCTCCCCCCCCCCCACCTCCCCCCCCTCCCCTCCGCTCCCCCCTCCCCATTCCCCACCCCCGCCTTCATTACTATCCTTTCCTTTTACTTTTTTTTGTTTCTTTCATTTACTTATTTTTTCTCCTTTTTCATTCTTTTCTGTGTTCCTTTCTTGTCTTTTCTTTTTAAATTTCACTCTCTCTCACTCACTCTCTCCCCCTCTCTTTCTCTCTCTCTCTCTCTCGCTCTCAGTCTCTGACTGTCTGTCTGTCTCTCACTCCCTCTCTCTCAAGAAAAAGAAGCAAGCAACATCTGTTTCTGTGTAACTGCTGGTGAAGTAGAACTCCCATAAACACAGTCGAAGTCAGCCACTCTTTTTTTCTTTCTTCTCATCACAAGGTCTTCATTGTACAGCGGGACTCCCTCACGTAACCACCAACAGCGCAGGGAAAGAAAATTGATGGCTTCACACGATATACCAAAAGAAAGACACCATCACTGTGACTGTTAATGCCTTTACCACCATGGTATCTTTCGGAAAATTCGGTCTATGGTCTTGAATAGTGAGGGGAAAAAATGATGGTGGTACTTGAAACATGAGCTGTGTCTGCTGCATCAAAGAGAAGAGGAAGACTACGTTCTGGAAGACTGAGCATTCTGTAAAGTGTTTCTTTGTGGCAGGTTACCTTGGTGGTTAGGGTGTTGAACTCGGGATCTGATAGTATTTGGGGTTCAAATCTTTGCTGGGGGATCTGTTGGAGGGGATTTCCCCAGTGGAGTGATGACGCCGTCCTCCTGAAAGTCCTTCAGAGGAGACTGTAAACTGAGGCTCCGTGTGCTGATGTGTGCAGAGCATCTTGTACATATGGTAAAACCGTATCCCATAAAAGAAGAAGACGGCAATCACCTCTGATGACCTCGACATCTCAGCATGAAGTCTTCAACTCTGAGAGAGACAGGCTCCGCCATGTCCATGGTCGTCAGGGGGGGGGGGGGGGGGGGGGGGGGGCGGGGGCAGGGGGGGGCGGGGGAGGGGGGGGGGGGTGGACAAGCAGGACGGGCTTGTCGATAATTCACTTTCAGACTGATAGGTATTCAGCCTTTGGCAGCAACAGCGCCATGTCCAGGCCGGTCCAGTCTGTGGTGTTCTGCATCCTCCAGTTCTTCCTCTGTCTGTCTGTCTGCCCCTGTGTCTTCCTCCCTCCAGTGCAGGATAGTCTTGCTTCTGCAGGATAGTCTTGGCAAGAGAGTTATGACGCGTGACGTGACCAAACCACGCCAGCTTCCTCCTCTTTACAACAGCCAGAAGGGGTTTGTTCCTGTTGCCCAGATTTCATGACTATCACCTCTTGCCACACTGACTCTGGTTCTGTGGTCCTGCCAGTAAATGTATAGGAGTCTTCCAAATGGTTTGGTTTGGTTGGAACTAACACGTTTGGACGGTGTGTCTGGACTGCAAGGTTGAAAAGAACTTGACAGTTTGTTGATTTAGAGGGCAGCGAAGATGAAGATGGAAGACGTGGACATGTATTGGGAGAAAGGGAGATGGTGGAGAGAAGAGAAGAAAAAGCATCAGCTTTCAGGCAATTAACAAAGCGATATTATCACCCAGACAAAAAAACAAGCTTGCATACGTTGCTAAAGCAAGCAGCAAACATCTTTTTAAACCTTACGGTTCAGATGAACATTCGAACAGGTTCGTTCCAACCTATCAGTTTGAAAAGGGACTATTTACAACACGAAACTTTTAAAGTGATTGAAAGATGTACAAAGTAAAAAGATCGCAGGCTTCAATCGCATTCACAAGATAATGATACACACCTGCACGCACAAGGAGACCTGTAGCTTTACACTGAGCGCTGATTGGGGGGATATGCGATCTGGCCGTTTGTGCCCGATCCAAACAGAACACGATCTATCTGGAACACGTGGGTTCAACCCACAGATCAGATATGAAAAACCTGGCGCCACAAGCCGCTGGAGGCGCACCTTTACAATGACAGACGATCCGTTTGGAATCTGTTTCGGCCTGATAGTCCCACCCTTACAGTTCAGTAGGCTAGTCTGTAGACTGTTTATTTATGTTTAATTTATTCTATTTATTTATTCTTTTATTTCGAGGATAATGGAATCACGTGCTTTTTTACATCCAGTCCCCGTGTGTGTGCAGTTTTGTCAATTTTGTCATCCGTTCCCACCGGTACACAATGGCATACTCTTCCAAAAAGCGGAACGGGTTTTAAGGTGTGCACAAGATATTCTGCGTGCGTTGGCACACGGGACCTCGGTTTATAGTCTCATCCGAAGGACTTTTAGAGGGAGTGGAGTCAGCACTGATGTTAACTCCAGAGGAAAAATCCTCTTGAAGGAGAATCGAACCCGTATCAGTAGATCACGAAAACATCACTTTAACTGTGCTTCTTTGTGAAGAAAATTTTTTTTTTATATTTTTCTCTGCTTACTGCAATTTCTTTCTTTCCCCTTTCCTTTTCTTTCACTCTTTGTTTTTCCCTTTTTTTCTGTGAGTTTTTTTCCTTGTAATTTCTTGTCTTTTTTTCTTTGTTTCTTTGCTGCTTTGTGTGTTTGCTTACTTCATTCCTTCTTCTTTCCAAGACAGCCCACCTCCCCACCCCCTCGTTTCTTTTTTATTTCTTTTTGCTTCACCTCTTGTCTTCCTTCTCAATGTCTAAACCAGAATACCAGACATCTTCCCATTGCACTCACATTTCTCAACACCAGCTGTTTTGGTAACAAAGTCGATCAAATCAGCCTGCTTTTTGTGACTTGCACCAAAAAAGGGCAAAAGGAGGTGAGCTATCATAGCATTTGCTTTTCTTTGTCAACTCTGCTCTCTCTCTCTCTCTCTCTCTCTCTCTCTCTCTCTCTCTCTCTCTCTCTCTCTCTCTCTCTCTCTCTCTCTCTCCTCTCTCTCTCTTCTCTCTCTCTCTCTCTCTCTCTCTCTCTCTCTCTCTCCTCTCTCTCTCTCTCTCTCTCTCTCTCTCTCTCTAGTCGAATATAAATGAAGAGAAATAAGGCACTGGCAGGTGTGCACTTGAAGTTGACCTGGGTGATGGTAAACATCTCCACACTTAATTCACCAGACGCCGCCGAGATTCAAACTCAGGTCTTCATGGACCCATGGGATTGAAGTCGATCGGTCTTAACCATTCGGCTATAGCGTCCGTCTTTTTTCAGCTCAAGAACGGAAGGGTGTTGGTACTTGAAATGTGAGTTGACACCACATCAAAGAGGTGTTGTTTTTTTATATGGTTCTACAGGAGTGAGCAGTCTCTTGGTTCTTTCTCTGTTGTTGCTTGAAGGATGTTGGGGGAAGGATGCTAAAGAGGAAGGGTAGGGGGTAAGGTGTGGGGTAAGGATTATGTTGGGACTGGCTGAGAAAGATGTAGGAAACAAACAATCCCACTATCAGCTAGCCCACTATCAGCTTTTAGACAAACAACCAGAAGTATTTTCACGTGAGAACAAAATGTTAGAGCACTTTTATTTTTTTGCTGACATAATTATCCAACATATGCCTTCAGCGCCTGGGCTTTATCACAGTTCTTGATTAAACCATTAACGCTGGGGGCAACAGCAAAGCGAGAGGCTGTATGATCAGTGGCTTTCCCACTCATGGAATTCCACTTTACATCTTAGTCTTTAGTAATCGACTATGACTCTCTGACTAGGAGGCTTGATTTTCACGGTCTTTATGTGCTGCAGCTTTGGGGGCTAGTTGTCCTTTGGAGAACATCTCCAACGCTGACTGTCCTTACACCCACTTGACCAAGAGAGTGGGTATGAACTATGGGCAAGACATCTCCACTAAAATCAAATTTCTGCCCAATTTCCAAAAGCAGCAGCTGCCTCCTCTGCTGTTTTGGAGGTCATCGCCGAACGCGATGGACAAACATATATAGCCAACATGGGTAGCTAATACTTCTGTAATCATTAAAAATGGTACATGCACAAAGCTTGATGCTGATTTCAAAATAAAACAAAGTCAAAATTAAACAAATCAATCACAGAAGTCGGAATGCGGCTACCTCCACGGTGAGCAAAAACTGTTGCATACACAAAACCCCACCATTGGTGAACCTCGGAGCTCTAGCTGAGGAACGGGGAAAAAGTGTTTTTTTAAACTGAAGATGTAATTTGTTTCATGGCTTTGAAAATCTTTCGCTCTTTCAATCTTTTCTGTCTTTTTTCCTTCTTTGTTTTTCTTTTTAAATGTTTTTAATTTCTTTCTTTTTTCTTTCTTTCCTTTTTTCATTTTTTTTTCATTGATTCTTTCTTTCTTTCTTTCTGTTCCATTATACATTGGGTTTTTTTCCTCCTTTCCTTTTTTTTTTTTTTGAGGATCATTCCTCCTCTTGTTTCTCAATGTTTGCTTGGCACCAGCAGCTGTTACTGTTGCCGTCTTCCTCCTCTGCTCCAGTTTCCTGACACCAGCTGTTTTCCTGTTGCACATTCGATCACTTCAGACGTTTTTATGCCCAGGATAAAAACACAGCAACCACCCCCACCACCACCACCACCATCCCCCAAAAAAGAAAAGAGAAAACAAGGCCACCACGGTGAGGATAGAGCCACAGACTCACAGACAATGTTCTTTTCTTGCATGATGATCAAAGACGACGAGGATGATGTGTAGATGCTGCTATGGAAGGGGGTGTGGTGTGCTTTGAGACTACCTGATAGGGCTGGACTCTTACTATCATGATATTTTCCGGCGTCAACCGGGCCCGAGTGATACAGACACCTGCAGCGTTGGTAATAATAATAATAATAATGTATGGAATTTATATAGCGCTGAATCTTGTAAAGCAACAAATCAAAGCGCTATCTATCTATCAGGTAATTGCAGCAACACTCTCAAACTCGCATCCATAAAGTGGATGAAGCTCGACTGTGTGGTCCCAGTCTTCTCAATGAGTCACCCTGGGTAGGAGCCAGCCAGAGTCCGAAAAATCCCTTACGAGTCTTATGGGATTCGAACCTGCGACCTTCCAATCCATAACCCGAGGCGCTAACCACTGCGCCAAGGCGGCTGGTCTGTCTATCTATCTATCTATCTATCTATCTATCTATCTATCTATCTATCTATCTATCTATCTATCTATCTATCTATCTATCTGTCTGTCTGTCTATCTATCTATCTATCTATCTATCTATCTATCTGTCTATCTGTCTGTCTGTCTATCTATCTATCTATCTGTCTATCTTTCTGTCTGTCTATCTATCTATCTATCTATCTATCTATCTATCTATCTATCTGTCTGTCGTCTGTCTATCTTCTATCTATCTATCTATCTGTCTCTCTGTCTCTCGTCTGTCTATCTCTCTCTATCTATCCATCTATCAAATCTATCTATCTCACTGTCTGTCTATCTATCTATTTATCTATTTATCTATCATCTATCTGTCTGTCTGTCTGTCTATCTATCTATCTGTCTGTCTGTCTGTCTGCCCTTTTCTATCTATCTATCTACTATTTATCTATCTTCTATCATCTATCTATCTATCTATCTATCTATCTGTCTTTTCTGTCTGTCTGTCTGTCTATCTATCTATCTATCTGTCTGTCTGTCTCTCTGTCTGTCTATCCCTCTATCTCTCTATCCATCCATCTATCTATCTATCTATCTATCTATTTATCTATCTATCTATTATCTATCTCTCTGTCTGTCTGTCTGTCTATCTATCAAATCTATTATCTATCTATCTATCTATCTGTCTGTCTGTCTGTCTATCTATCTATCTATCTATCTATCTATCTATCTATCTATCTATTTATCTATCTATCTATCTATTATCTCTGTCTGTCTGTCTTTTCTGTCTTCTATCTATCTACTATCTACTATTTTCTGTCTGTCTGTCTGTCTGTTCTGTCTGTCTGTCTGTCTATCTATCTATCTATCTATCTATCTGTCTGTCTGTCTGTCTGTCTGCCCTGTCTGTCTGTCTATCTATCTATCTATCTATCTATCTATCTATCTATCTATGTCCTCTGTCTCTCTGTCTGTCTATCTCTCTCTCTATCTATCCAACTATCTATCTATCTATCTATCTATCTATCTCTCTCTCTCTCTGTCTGTCTGTCTGTCTGTCAGTCTATCTATCTATCTATTTACCCTATCTATTATCTATCTATCTATCTATATCTATATATCTATCTATCTATCTGTCTGTCTGTCTATCTATCTATCTGTCTGTCTGTCTGTCTATCTATCTATCTATCTATTTATCTATCTATCTATCTATCTATCTATCTATCTATCTATCTGTCTGTCTGTCTGTCTGTCTATCTATCTATCTGTCTGTCTGTCTGTCTGTCTATCTATCTATCTGTCTGTCTGTCTGTCTGTCTGTCTATCTATCTATCTGTCTGTCTGTCTGTCTGTCTGTCTATCTATCTGTCTATCTACCTATCTATCTATCTGTCTGTCTGTCTGTCTGTCTGTCTGTCTATCTATCTGTCTGTCTGTCTGTCTGTCTGTCTGTCTATCTATCTATTCTGAAAATGACGATGTATAACTATTTTTAAAGCTGCTTTTCGTTCCTCGGCTAGAGCTGGAGCTCCAAGGTTCATCAGTGGTAAGGTTGGTGCCTATGCGACCGTTTTTCCCCACCATTAAGGTATCTGCATTCCGACTTCGGATAAACAGTTGGGAACTGTATCACCAGTTTTGCCAGGACAGTCGAGAGTTACCTCCCTGCTCTTTCCAATTGTCAACTGTCGTGGGCTCTTTTGACGAGTGCTAGTGCGTAGACACAGGGGTCCGACTGGTTTCGAGTCTTCTCCGAAAGACTTGGGCATTTAGCTCGATTTTCACGTCAAACTAGGAAGAAAGGGTAAGGCTGGGAATCGAACCCTGAACCTCACGGATTACTTTTTAGCAGGCGGGCGCCCAGACCATCCTGCTATCTTCCTTCTCATAATAATTATATAAACCTCCCATAAGCTTTGTCCTTCAACGTTTTCTCTTCTTCTTTTTTTAAAAACCAAACACAAGGTGTAAAATTATTCCTGTGACCTTGTCTATCTTCTTGCCTTCTTGGTCTCTTCTCCTCCCTTTTCTTTTTCCCCAGAAAGACCTTCAAACGATAACAATTCTCTTCCACGCCGAAGTCGGACGCGCTGGGCCTGACTTGTCAAGGCGCTTAGCGGCAGCGCGACGCATTTTCGCTCATATAGCAGACAACAATAGTTGCTGTCTGAGCGTTCGACGACGACAAAGAGGAAGGAGAAATGAACATAACTGCCGCCACCCCCCACAGTGGTGATAGCAAGAACATTGGCGTGTTGACTGTCGGAAGGAACCATTTCTGTGACTGATGATGTGTTTACCATCAAGCTTAGCCTCAGAGGGGAGGGTATGTGCACAGTCAGGGAAAATGGAGGTTCATTTTTCTTCTGGATTTTGTTTTAAAAGTACTTTTAGAGGAGGGAAAAAAACTATTGTTGATACTTAAAAAGTGAGATGATCTTGCATCAGAAAAGAAATATTTTCCTTAGTTTTG
>CM054134.1:119763319-119773319 GCA_028751875.1 Rapana venosa
CCTGAAACTAACATTTTAACCCATCTAGTGGACTATGGAGGGGGACAGGACAGCTCAGTGGTCGGAGCACTCGCTTTCCCCCAGCCAAGTTAAACAGCGTCGAGTGTGGTTACCAGTTGGATGGGTGACCGTTGGCGCGCCTTGGCTTCAGTACAGTCCCCCAGCTGTAAATGGGTACCTGCCTCTTTAGGGTCAGGGAAGGCACAGCAGCGAAGGAGAGGAGATGGGCGCTGCCCTCAATATGCTGGCCCCTAGAGAAGTGAGGTCTCTGACGCCTCGCTCCCCTACGACCTTATAGGTTATTGGAAACCTTTACCTTTACATCTATTGCACTATGAATGCTTTTCTGGCTGCACATTTGTCGGATGAGATGTTAAATGGACTTTCTGTTTAGTTGCTTGCTGGAGAACCCACAGCAACAAGATAAGGCTAGTTTTCCTGGCAACATTCTTAGAAAAAGGCCACGTTTTGAGGAAATACATATTCCCAGAAAATAAAAAAGGGTTACGATGCTGTGACAGTGGATTTTTGTTTACGCTTGTCCTGGAAAGAGCAGCCTGAATTTTGTTCAGAGAAATCTGCTGTGACCTTAAGTTGTATACAATACAATGCAGTGCATGCAACGTAATGCAGAGTCGAAGTAAATAAAAAATACTTCAATCATCCCGTAAGAAGCAATGACAATGTACACCCCTGACAGCCAGTCAATAATTATGATAAAGAGGGATTAGGAAACATATGACCAGGCTGTTGATTAATATTTCTTTTAAGCAGACAAAAAACCTAACCTCCCGAACCTTAAGTCCAGAACGGTCAGGGCGAAACAGATCTCACAGATGGTCTCTCACTCAGTCCAAACGTACGTTTCGAGCTGGTTACGGCGCCTGGTTCAACGAACCAGTTTAAAGTTAGGCTTATAGGTTCTGCATTTTGAATTTAGCCTTATAGGTTCTGCATTTTGAATTTAGCCTTATAGGTTCAGCATTTTGAATTTAGGCTTATAGGTTCTGCATTTTGAATTTAGCCTTATAGGTTCTGCATTTTGAATTTAGCCTTATAGGTTCTGCATTTTGAATTTAGGCTTATAGGTTCTGCATTTTGAATTTAGCCTTATAGGTTCTGCATTTTGAATTTAGCCTTATAGGTTCTGCATTTTGAATTTAGGCTTATAGGTTCTGCATTTTGAATCTAGGCTTATAGGTTCTGCATTTTGAATTTAGGCTTATAGGTTCTGCATTTTTATATTAGCCTTATAGGTTCTGCATTTTGAATTTAGGCTTATAGGTTCTGCATTTTGAATTTGGGCTTATAGGTTCTGTTCTATCTTAAACGGCCAGTTTGCATCCTGCAGACAATCAGCGCTCAGTTTAAAGTTTCAGGTTACCTTTAACCTGCAAGCCTGTGCCTTGTGATGGTGATTGAAGCCTCGGAGCACACAGCGACCTTTTAACCATGTACACCTTCCAAACGTTCCGTGGAGCAGCAGTTCCTCCTTTTCACAGGACAGGTTGGAACCAACACGTTTGAACGACAAGTTTGAAAAGGATAGTCTGTCGCCTGCTTTAACATTCCAAAAACAACTTCAAAGTAAAGAATTCACACACACAAACACACACACACACACACACACACACACACACACACACACACACACACACACACACACACACACACACACACACACACACACACACACACACACACACACACACACACACACACTGTACCACACGAAAACAAAAGCATAGATTTTTATGCAGATGACTCTCAGATTCTAAGCAGCGACACTCCTGAAAATCTGCCTTCTCTCTTTACAAATATGGCCCACTGCTTTCAAGATATCCAAAATTGGATGATACCGAACAAATTACAGCTAAATGCAGATAAAACAGAAACCATGCTTGTAGGGACCAAACACAAACTCTCTTCCATCGCAACAGCTTCAATACAACTTGGCAATGCATCAGTCCCTTTATCCACTGCTGTGAAGTATCTAGGGGTCATTATTGACAACACGCTCTCTATGCAAAAATTCATCACTCAGACCTGCCAGTCCTGCTACTATCAATTACGGCGTATTAGTGCAATTCGAAAGTACCTGTCCACAGATGCAACATCCAAACTTGTTGCGTCTTTCATTCTTTCACGTCTGGACTATTGCAACTCTCTGTTGGCTGGTCTGCCAGCATCATCTATCCAATCCCTTCAACGTATACAAAACTCTGCAGCTCGTCTAATCCTCAGAAAGAAAAAATCTGAGCATATTACCCCTCTCTTGCAATCTCTCCACTGGCTGCCTGTGCCACAGAGAGTAAACTATAAGATCAGTACCCTCTGTTACAAATGTCTCCACAAAACAGCACCCGCCTCCCTCTGTGAATGTCTTCACTTGTACACTCCTTCTCGTTCTCTCCGCTCTGCTGCAGATACCTTGTCCTTACGAATACCTAGATTCAACCAATCCACCATCGGCCGTCGCTCTTTCTCTATTTCTGGTCCATTAATGTGGAATGATCTCCCTCTCTCTCTCTCCGCCAAAAGCCTTCTTATGACACTTTTAAATCCAGTCTCAAGACATATTTATTTCAAACCTAAGATTTTCCTCTCCTGCCTCATCTCATAGTTTGTTTTTTTTTCCCCTGCCTTCAACAACCAAGATTCTATTGCCCTGCCAGGGTGTGTGACCTGTGTGTGTGTGTGTGTGTGTGTGTGTGTGTGTGTGTGTGTGTGTGTGTGTGTGTGTGTGTGTGTGTGTGTGTGTGTGCGTGTGTGCACATTTGGACTTGATGGAACTATTGCTTGTCACTGGTTGTATGACTGTGTAAGAATGAGTTGAGTGCAAGCGCTTTGATTTGTCTCTGCAAGATATAGCGCTATATAAATTCCATTTATTATTATTATTATTATTATTATTATTATCTCACAATCTCACTTAAAAAACCCTGAAACCCCCCCCCCCCCCCCCCCCCCCCCCCCCCCCCCCCCCCCCCCCCTCTCTCTCTCTTCTCTCTCTCTCTCTCCCACTCTTAAAGGGAGAAAGAAATCTAAAGCACTTAAAACTTCACTATTCACAACCTTTTTAGCCACTTTCCTAGCGTGTAGCGTACCTCTTTAGATGCCAAGAGATAACCAGCCTCAAGATACGCTCAGTGGTCACATATGATACGTTCCTTGATCAACTAAAAGGGGACCCCAAAAAGTTCACCAGACCTTTTAAGACCCGGTCGGTTCTGGTCTGCAGAAACTGAAAAGAAACGTCGAAGGTGGAAAGGTTTAAAGTTAAACGCCGTGCATGTAGCACAGAGGATACTGCTAACAACCAGAACTGTAGGCCTACACAAGAAAAGTATAAAAAAAAAATGGGTGGCGCTACTCTTGTGGCGGCGACGCACTCTGCTCTCCCCGAGGAGAGCAGCCCGAATTTCACGCAGAGAAATCTGCCGTGACTTAAAGTGGTATAAAATAAATACACTGTGACTGTGTGTGGTCTGTTATTTGATATACTCAAGCCCTTTCCTCTAAACTGTACACTTCTTCTTAATTGTGGAACGCTCAGACAGCAGCTACTGTTGTCTGTCATATGAGCGAAAATGCGTTGCTGCGCTGCCGTTAAGCGCCTGACAAGTCAGGCCCAGCATATCCGACTTCGGTGTGGGAGATAATTGTTCTCTTTTAAGTCTTTCTGGAGATAAAAAGAAGCAGGAGAATGGACCAAGAAGGCAGCAGAAAATAGACAAGAAGGAGGTGACAGGAAGAAAAGGAACAAGGCAGAAAGTAAGAGAGGGAAAGAAAAGAGGGAATTTCTGATGCAGAATTTCCAGAAGGTTGGGATGCTATATACAGGCTACACACCGGTATTAATTTGGGGGTCAAGTAGTATCTTGTATAGAGTGCGAGTGGAAGAAACTGTTGGTGATTTTCACAGATTTTTTAAAGCTTGAAATGATGCACTGTGCACTTGTTTTTTGGATTGAGGACATAGAGCAATACCAGGTAGTCACGAGAAAGTTGGAAATAACCATCAAATGAGGTTTGCCTGTATTCCTACAGCGTTTACCCCGCGCATGCATATTGCGGTAAGGAAGCTAGCCGACGACAAAGGACTGAGGGGGTACAGTGTTTGCTGAAAAATTAAAAAATTTCAAACCTACCAAATTTGTTCAAAATCACATGAGTTTTGAGTCAGAGGCTAGTCTTTCACAAAAAGTGGTTTTTATTTCTGTGGATGCCTTAGTACGTGCGGTATGAATATAAAAGCTACATAGAAAAACAGAAGGAAAAGAGTGATTTTTTAATACCGGTGTGTAGCCTTTATACGGACAGCCCCCCCACCCCCCACCCCCACCCCACCCCCTCGCATCACCATGGGGGAAAACAGTAATATTGAGATCTGCATAGGCACAGAGACTGTAATTATATACGGTGTTTCGTATCCCCCACCGAAGAAGGATTGGTTCTCTCCCTTAACGCTTCCAGGTGGAACATGGAGGTTATATCATTCATCAAACATTGTTTTCAAATAATAATAATAATAATAATAATAATAATAATAATGTATGGAATTTATATAGCGCTGAATCTTGTAAAGCAACAAATCAAAGCGCTCAGATGATTTTTTAATATTTTTTTTATGCGTGTGTATGCGGTTTTGTAAATTTTGTCATCTGTTCCCACCGGCACACAATGGCCTACTCTTTCGAACAGCGAAACAGGATTTAACGTGTGCGCAAGATGTTCTGCATGCGTTCGCACACGGGGCCTCGGTTTATAGTCTCATCCTAAGGACTTTAAGGAATTATTGGTTATCGTCGCACCACAGATTAAACGAGTACTGACGGGCGCTATAGCTGAGTGGTTAAGACCGTTCGACTTTGAATCCTATGGGTCCATGAAGCCGTAGGTTCGAATATCGGCGTCGTCTGATGAATGAATGGTGTGCAAATAATTATTACGATCTTCCAGGTCATCTTTCAGTGCAGACCTGCCAGATACGTCATTCCCTTCGTGTATATACATATACTGATCAAATATGCACGTTAAAGATCCCTTAAATCATGTCAGCGTATGAATACCACGTAAATAATATAAGACATTTCACACACCTCCGCGCACGCACGCACGCACGGACGGACGCAAGCAAGCAAGCGCACACGCACGCACGCACGCACATACACACACACCACCTTTTCCACCACATCATCACCACCCCACAAACACCACTCCAACCCCCCCCCCCCCCCCTTTCTAATAACCCCCACCACCCACCCCACCACCACACCACCCCAACCAAATCCCCCTTCCATCCACCCACCTTAACCATAACTATCACCACCACACTTTTAACAACCTCGCAAAATAAAACCCAGATCTCTCACACTGCTCACTTGGACAAGACCTGTACAATCTTTCCCAAAAAAAAAATTCGCAGACTGCCAGAAGAAAACAGCTGATAACACCGCCCCCCCCCCCCCCCCCCCCCCCCTCACCACCATGAACCACCACCCACCACTCAGTATGGCATCATGTATTTACTTAATCAGCATCTTCTCTTCTCCAGGGGTAGCCACCGACCCGCCCCACCCATAGGGCTATCGGGGATCCGGGCCCCCAGTCCTGCTATAATGTCTACTAGGCCTATCACTGCTGGTATCTCTGAAGTCATTAGCGCGTGCGTGTCGCGTGGTGGGTTAACTCTATGTGTGTGTGTGTGTGTGAGTGTGTGTGTGTGTGTGTGTGAAGGGGGGGGAGGGGGGCAGGAGGGGGGGAAGTATGCGTGTGTGTGTGTGTGTGTGTGTGTGTTTGTTTGTATTTGTGTATGTGTGTGTGGGGGGGGGGGGGGGGGGGGGGGTGTTGTTGTTGGGTGTGTGTGTGGTGTGTGTGGAAGTGGGGTGTGAGGGGGTTTGTTATGTGTGTCTGTGTGTGTTGAGGGCACACGCTCGTGTGTGTGTGTGTTATTGTGTGTGTGTGTGTGTGTGTGTGTTTGAGCTCTGTGTGTGTATGTGTGTGTTAATTGGGGGGTGGGGAATGGGCGTGTATTAATTGGCGGGGACGGGGGGGAGTCAAGTCAAGTCACAGATGGTACATTGAATAAGCAGTGCAATTGCTTTTTTTTTCATCAAGCCATCTATCTAAAGAAAAAAAAAGAAAAAAAGAAAAGGTGAGGAGGGGGGAGGGGGTAGGTGGGTGGAGTGTGTGTGTGTGTGTGTGGTATGTGTGTGTGTGTGTGTGTGTGTGTGTTTTGAGTGTCTGATGGCAGATGCCTACGAATGGTGCTACCCCTTAAAAACTGTGTCCTGGGCTTTTTGGACGGTACAGAAAAAATGTGCTGCTATGGAAATAGCCACATTCTGTCAGAACTGTCGATAACATTTGGTCAAGCACGCATGATTGTGGCCACACGCGAACATGCATACATGCAGGCATGTGCATGCTGCATAAACAAACACGCAAGACCGTGTCCGCGCCTTGGCTTCAGTACAGTTCCCCCAGTTCACCCAGCTGTAAATGGGTACCTGCCTCTTTAGGGTCAGGGAAGGTAAAGCAGCGAGGGAAGAAGAAGAGGAGAAACAACCCTCGTCTTCTGTGTGAACGAGAAGGAAATACAACTGGAAATGGTATAATCTCCATTGAATTATTTTCTGATCGATCTCACTGAATATGAGAGTTTTAAGCGTAAAAAGGTAAAGGTGTTTCCATAACCTACGTGGTCGTAGGGGAGCGAGGCGTCAGAGACCTCAGCTTCTCTAGGGGCCAGCATATTGAGGGCGGCGCCCATCTCCTCTCCCTCGCTGCTTTACCTTCCCTGACCCGAAAGAGGGCAGGTACCCATTTACAGCTGGGTGAACTGGGGGAGCTGTACTGAAGCCAAGGCGCGCAAACGGTCACCCATCCAAGTGGTAACCACGCTGGATGCTGTTTAACCTTAGCTGGGGGAAAGCGAGTGCTCCGACCACTGAGCTATCCCGTCCCCGTTTTAAGCGTACTATCAGTTAAACAAACAAACAAACAAACAAACAAAACAAAACAAAACAAACACACAGACAAAGAAAGTGAAAAGTTTAGGTAAAGTAAACCCAAAATTATCAACTGCACAATTGACTTCACAGTCCTCTCTCTCTCTCTCTCTCTCTCTCTCTCTCTCGGAGGCGGGCAGAGGAGAGGAGGCGGGCAGAGGAGAGGAGACAGACAGAAGAAAGGCAAGAAGACAAGGCAAGTGCATTGTTCCCATTTGAAACTTCGCCAAGTTTGTTTATGCCAACACCCCCCATCACCCAGTCTGTCTCACACACCAACACCCCAGCCTCTCCAAACCACATGCCTTCGCAATCGCTGCTTCCCACACATGATTATCGCCGTGCCTCAGGTGCTGTCACAGTGTTGGAAGCTGACACAGTGGCTGAACAACAAGGTGGAATTGACCTGGTTGAGGTGCCTGTACCTGACATTACGATGGAGGGGGAGGACTGTGACGAATATCTAGATCAGATTCGGGATGCAGGCTACAGTGGAGATACTATAAAGAAACTATGTGGGTGGGCTGAGAAACAGATCCCTGCAGAGAAATCTCAGGGACGTTTCTAGAAACAAGGACTTTCTTAATGTGTATACCTCTGATGAAATACCTGATACTATCATTTGTGAAAGTGAAGATATGATTTTTCAGTTTATCTGGACAGATGACACTCACAACCCTGCTGATTACTTTTGGTTTGCAAAAAGAACACCAGGCAACTGACTCAGGAGGAAAAAAGACATTTATTCCAAGCTGCAGCTGTGGACACCTGCTGATCGTGACAGAATCAAAGACAGAATTAGTGCTGGACTGGATGTTTTACATGTTATGATGGATGCTATCAGATTTTTTCTGGGTTAGAAGTGACTGTGGTTGCCTGTATATGTGCGTGTGTGAGTGTGTGTGTGTGTGTGTGCATGCGCACCCTCTTGTGCGTGCGTGCGCGCGTGTGTGTATGTGTGTGTTGTGTATGTTCGTGCGTGTGTGTGTGCGTGCGTGTGTTCGTGCGTGTGTGTGTTCGTGCGTGTGTGTTGTGCGTGTGTGCATGCATATGTGTGTGCATATGTGTGTGTGTGTGAGAGAGAGAGAGGAGAGATGAGAGAGAGATGAGAGTAGAGATGAGTGAGAGAGAGAGAGAGAGAGAGAGAGAGAGAGCAAAACAGGAGGTTAGGCATATTGTGAGTTAGGTTTTTCACGTGTTGGAAAGAGCATGAGTTACGGATCAGACGGAATGTTAGGGACAGGAAGCCCTGTCACAGACTCGGTGTTTAAGTGTTTGTGGTTGATGTTACCTCCCCCCTCCCTTTCCCCATTAGCAATGGGCGAAAGTGTTAGGCACCAATTCATCTGAATCGTAATGTAAAACACTTCACCATGTTGTGGAATCCATGCCATGTCGACCATTTGGGCTGTAGAAATGATACATCTGTATTTCTGAAAAATACGTGTTTTGTGCCCAGTCCCCTTCCCACTGTCCCCTTGTAAATGGGCTTTAACAGCTTATTACATATAAAATATTGTCATTGTCATTGTCATTGTCATTGTCATTGTCATTGTCTCTCTCTCTCTCTCTCTCTCTCTCTCTCTCTCTCTCTCTCTCTCTCTCTCTCTCTCTCTCTCTCTCCCTCCCCCCTTTTTTTTTCTCGTGGGGGGAAGACTTTTCGCCCTCGACACCGGAGAGTGATGTAAAACAGATGTATGCTGTAAGTATCGTAATCTCAGCGCTGGGTGATCGGTTTTCAGGGCAATTTTCTCAGAGGACACCAGTCGTAGATATGGACCCCCAGTTAAGATTGATAATATCTGTCTCTCTGTGTCTATCTGTCCGTCCGTCTGTCTGTCTGTCTGTGTCTGTCTCCTCGCTGTTTGCCTGTTTGGAAGAGTTCTGATAATGTGTGGGGTTTTCCGACTTGTGTGTCTGTCATCTTAGCGATAATATTCATGAGAAAAGAGAACACTGTGTTGTCATCTCTTTCTGGTTCTCTGTCTGATTCTGTCTCTGTATCTGACTCTCTGTCTTTCTCTGTCCCTGTTTTGGGGTGGGTTTTTTGCTGTCTCTGTCTGGCTGGCTGTCTGTCTGTATGTATCTGACTTCCTCTCTCTCTTTCTCTCTGTCTCTGTCTGAATCTCTCTCTCTCTCTCTCTCTCTCTCTCTCTCTTCTCTCTCTCTCTTCTCTCTCTCTCTCTCTCTCTCTCTCTCTCTCTCTCTCGCTCTCTCTCTCATTCGTATTGCTTTACTTGTTTTGTTGGGGGGAGAGGGGGGGGGGGGGGGGGGGGGGGGGAGGGGGTGTTATTGGTATGTTTTGTCTTTCCAAAAACTCTGCTTCTACTGTGTTTTCTCTCTGTCTGCCTCTCACGCACGCTTCACACCACACACTCACACACACACACCACAACACACACACACACACACACAACACACACCACACACAACTCTCTCTCTCTCTCTCTCTCACACACACACACACACACACACACCCTTTCTCTCTCTCTCTCTCTCTCTCTCTCTCTCTCTCTCTCTTCTCTCTCTCTCTCTCTCTCTCTCTCTCTAGGATGACAACCTGACGATCTCTTTACAACTTAAGTATAGATAGCAGAGGCAAGTTTTGAACAACCCTTCTTACACGACCACTCACACGCTGAATCCATCATTTATCAACAAAAAAACCCACACCAGTAGGACAGGTTGTGTGCGCCCTGCAGGCCTACTACAACGACGTCTTCCTTGCTGTCTGATCTGACTCGACTTCTAATAGTTGACCGTAGAAGCCTCCATAAAACAAAAGCGAATTTGAATTTAAAAATTGGGTGGATCAGTGGTCTAGAGGTAACATGCCTGTCTAGAAAGCGAAAAGTCCGGGTCGGAAGTGGGCGGTGGTTCAAATCCCGTTTGGACCCGAAAAATTGTCCCCATCCACTAGACCTTGAGTGGTGGTCTGGTCACTAGTCTTTCGGATGAGACGATAAACCGAGGTCCCGTGTGTTACA
>CM054134.1:119785819-119798319 GCA_028751875.1 Rapana venosa
GTGGTGTCGTGTGGTGTGGTGTGGTGTAGTGTTGTGTAGTGTAGCGTTGTGTGGAGTAGTGTAGTGTAGTGTTGTGTGGTATGGTGTGGTGTAGTGTAGTGTAGTGCAGTGTGGGTTATAGTGTGGTGTGGTGTACTGTAGTGTAGTGTAATGTAGTGTGGTGTGGTATGGTATGGTGTGATGTAATGTAGTGTCGTGTGGTGTGGTGTAGTGTAGCGTAGTGTAGGTAGTGTACTGTACTGTAGTGTCGTGTTGTGTCTGTGGTGTCGAGTGGTGTGATGCCATGTGATACAGTAGTATACAAACAACACAACACTTAACAGTGGTATACAATACAATGCAAGACAATACAATACTATACAATACAATGCCATACAATACAATACAACACAATAGAGTACACTACAATAGCATACATTACAACTCAATACATCGCAACGCATTACAACACAATACAACACAACGTAACACAATACAATACAATACAAGAAATACAATACAATACAAGAAATACAATACAATACAATAAATACAATACAATACAAAACAATACAATTGTCCAGCCACATGACATACATGCGTTGTAAAGGGGGACGGGATAGCCTAGTGGTTAGAACAATGCGCTTGCAATCTGACGACCCGGGTTCGATTCCCGTTCAAGGGGATATTTTCCCCTGGACTTAACATCAGTGCAGACTCCACTCTCCCCAAAAGTCCTTCCGATGAAACTATAAACCGAGGCACCGTGTGCGAACGCACGCAGAACATCTTGCGCACACGTTAAATCCTGTTCCGCTTTTCGTAAGAGTAAGCCATTGTGTGCCGGTGGGAACAGATGAAAAAAATGTACAAAAGCGCATAAACACGGGGACTGGATGTAAAAAGGCACGTAAGTGCTTATTCCATTATCTTCGATATAAAAGAATAAAATAAAAATAAAAATAAAAAAATTATGCCGTTCTGCACCCAGGACCTATCCAAAAGGCACGGTACATCCGTCTTCGGGCGGTGATTTGTTGCCAGAGTTTTCCCTCGTAGGGGACTTACCAGCCAGGGTTAAGAACATCAGATTATCCTATTGTCGTTTCTTTCTGTCGCTTTTATGTTCCTGGGCTAGAGCTCCGAGGTTCACCAATGGTGAGATCTTAATGTATGAGGCTGTTTTGTTCCCCATTACTAAGGTGGCCGCCTTACGCCTTCGGGAATATAGTTAGGAAATGAACCTACCAGTTTTGCCAGGACAGTCAGGAGGTACCTCCTTACACTTTGCGATGTTCAACAATCAGGCGTTCTTTTGATGTGCACCAGTCTGTAAGAACTCGGCTCCAACTGGTTTAGAGTCTCCCTTCCCCGAAGAACTTGACATTCAATTCGATTTTCCCGTCAAATTGGAAAAAAAGGACAAGGCTAGGAATCGAACCCAGATTCTCACAATTTATTTATTAGTGAGGTAAACATCTAAACCATGCTGCTAAAGGTGTCCCATAGCCTATGTAGTCGTAGGGGAGTGAGGCATCAGATACCTCAGTTTCTCTAGGGCTCAGTATTTTGAGGGCGGCGCCCATCTCCTAACCCTCGCCTTGCTGCCTAACCCTAAAGAGACAGGTATCCATTTACAGCTGAGTGAACTGGGGGACTGTACTGGAGCCAATACGCGCAAACGATCACCCATCCAAGTAGTAACCACGCTCCTCAGTGCTGCTCAACCTTAGCTTTGGGGAAACAAGTGCTCTGACCACTGAGCTATCCCGTCCCCAAACCAAGATGCCGCCTTCTCTTTTAATAATAATCTGAAAAACTTCCCTCATCATTTCTGTTCAAGTTTCTTCTTTACACTTCTACGTCTTTACTTCATACCACACCACAATACACTACAATATCTTTACTTCATACCACACCACAATACACTACAATATCTTTACTTCATACCACACCACAATACACTACAATATCTTTACTTCATACCACACCACAATACACTACAATATCTTTACTTCATACCACACCATCACTACACTACAATATCTTTACTTCATACCACACCACAATACACTACAATATCTTTACTTCATACCACACCACAATACACTACAATATCTTTACTTCATACCACACCATCACTACACTACAATATCTTTACTTCATACCACACCACAATACACTACAATATCTTTACTTCATACCACACCACAATACACTACAATATCTTTACTTCATACCACACCACAATACACTACAATATCTTTACTTCATACCACACCATCAATACACTTCTACATCTTTACTTCATACCACACCATCACTACACTACAATATCTTTACTTCATACCACACCATCACTACACTTCAACATCTTTACTTCATACCAGAGTACAATACACTTCTACATCTTTACTTCATACCACACCATCAATACACTTCTACATCTTTACTTCATACCACACCATCAATGCACTTCTACATCTTTACTTCATCCCACACTACGATACACTTCTACATCTTTACTTCATACCACACTTTCTTTCGTTTAAAGGGTGTTTGGGTGTGAGTGTGCACATGTGCGTGTTTGCTCCAGCGTATGCCTGCCCGCCCATGTGCTGGTATGTGTGTGGGAGGACTAGCCTGGTGGTTAGAGTGATACGCTCGTGATCTGCTGACCCGGGTTCAAATCTCGCTCAAGAGGATTTTTCGTCTGGAGTTAACATCAGTGCCGACTCCACTCCCCCTAAAAGTCCTTCGGATGAGACAATAAACCGAGGCCCAGTGTGCAAACGCACGCAGAACATCTTGCGCACACGTTAAAACCCGTTCCACTTTTCGGAAGGGTATGCCATTGTGAGCCGGTGGGAACGGATGACAAAATTTACAAAGCTGCATGCACACGGGCACTGGATGTAAATAAAAAAGCACATGAGTGCTTCTTCCATTATCATCGAAATAAAAGAATAAATGGGAAAAAAAGTGTGGTTGCGCGCGTGCCACAGCCACGTTTTCATTCCTACCATGAGAGTATAGCACTGCACCGCACTGTTTGTACTCAAGAGGGAAGAAGTAGTGCAACACTTCACAACCTGAACTTCATCTTCCAGGCATCAAGCTGTACCCCCTTCCCTAGGCCTGCCTACACAATGCCAGCAGTGTGGCTTAGCCTATATTATTATTATAATTACATTATCAGGGCGGTTATGTGAGTGTAGTCTTCTCCATCAGATAAACTTATAGACTTGCTCCTTGGCTGGGAACAAAGAGGCCGTTATCTGCCCATCATCTCCAGAGGGGATACCATTACTTCTGGAACTCAGCAGGAGTCAGAGCCAGTGGCATTAGTTCTGACAGATCGTGCCAGACACGTGGGTTAGGTAAGGTTCAATGGGTTTTTAGTTTGTTTGGTTGGTTTTTTGGGTTGTTGTTGTTGTTTGTTTTTTTTTGGGGGGGGGTTGTTTTGTTGGTTTTTTTGTGGGGATTTTTTTTTGGGGGGAGAGGGGTTGCTTTCTGAAGTGAAGATAATCAAGCCTGTTATGTTGCGTGAAAGGTGAGAGACTGTATTCAATCAGCCGTTTTGGTTTAGAAGGGGGGGGGGGGGGGGGGGGGGGGGTTGTTTGTTTTGAAGAAGGGTGGTGGGTGCCTTGGTTGCTGTGATGGAATACAAGCGTTGTGATGGACCAGGAGAGGAGGGTTAAGTCACGTAACTCATCTGGGCAAAAGGACAGACGAGCAGAAACATACTGGACAGCCTGGTGGTTAGTGTCGCGCATTGCGCTTGTATCTGCCGACCCGGGTTGAATCCTGTTTGAAGGGATTGACCCCCCCCCCCCCCCCCCCCCCCCCCCCCCCCCCCCCCCCCCCCCCCCCCCCCCCCCCCCCCCCCCCCCCCCCCCCTACCTCCTCCAGGAGTTAACATCAGTACCGACTACACTCCCTCCTCCCTTCCCCCTCCAAAAAAGAAGTCCTTCGCATGAGACTATAAACTGAGGCCCTGTGTGCGGAACTCAAGGAGAACATCTTGTGCACACGTTAAAATTGTACGCCTGTAGGAAAGTTTGACAACATTTTAAACAAAACTGCATGCACAAGCAGACTGAATGTAAAATGCACTCACTTCTTATTCCACTATGTTCGAAAATACAAGAGTAATAAAAGAAAGAATAAAAAGACCCACAGACCTCTCTCTCTCTCTCTCTCTCTCTCTCTCTCTCTCTCTCTCCTCTCTCTCTCTCTCTCTCTCTCTCTCTCTCTCTCTCTCTCTCCTCTCTCTCTCCTGTCTCTCTCTCTCTCCTCCCTCTCCTCTCCTCTCTTCTCTCTCTCTCGCTCTCGCTCTCGCTCTCTCCTCTCACTCGTCCGGAAGAGACTATAAACCGAGGTCACGTGTGCGAACGCACGCAGAACATCTTGCGCACACGTTAAAACCCGTTCCGCTTTTCGGAAGAGTAGGCCATTGTGTGCCGGTTGAAATGGATGACAACATTTACAAAACTGCATACACACGGAGACTGGATGTGAAAAAACACATAATTGCTTATTCCATTATCCTCGAAATAAAAGAATAAATAAATACATAAATAAAATGTCTCTCTCCTCTCTCTCTCTCTCTCTCTCTCTCTCTCTTCTCTCTCTCTCTCTCTCTCTCTCTCTCTCTCTCTCTTCTCTCTCTCTCTCTCTCTCTCTCTCTCTCTCTCTCTCTCTCTCTCTCTCTTTCTCTCTCTCTCTCCCCATCAGATATAATTTTTTCTGCTGTGAACAAAGCTGTCTTTATCTCCCCATCTCCAGAGAGGATAGCATTACTTCTGGAATTTCTGGCGGTTGGGGTAGCTTAGGCTTAGTGGTTAGAGCGTTGTCCTCGCCATCGGCATCACGGGTTCCAGCCAACACCTTCCCCCCCCCCTCCCCCCCCCGTTCAAGGGGATATTTTCCTCTGGAGTTAACATCATTGATTGCCGACTCTACTCCCTCGGAAGTCCAACAGATGAAACTTTAAACCCAGGCCTTGTGTGCGAACGCCCGCAGAACATCTTAAGCACATATTAAAAACCCGTCCCGCCTGTGGGAAGAATAGGCCAGTATGTGCCGATGGGAACGGATGACGAGATTTTCATAAATGAATGTACACGGGATTGAATATGGGATAAAAAGCACATAAGTGGATATTCATTATCCTCGATGTAAAAGAACTAGATATTTTTCATCAAATCAAAATTTAAAACTCTTATTTAAAAATCATTCCCGTTTCTTTGAGGCGACGTGCCCTGATATGGTCTGGCAGGGGTTAATAAACAACAGGATTAGGAATTGGAAGTCTTTATCATGCTGACATCGAGTGTCGCATGCATAAAAAAGTCGAAATGTCAAAATAAAAAAAAACACGATGAAATTTCAATCAGCTACTAAATGAAAACGATATCAGACTATTTTTTAAAGGTCAATATCACAATTATTCGCTTTTCTCAAGAAAAAAAGCAGCACCAAAAATTTCACACAGAAAAAAAATCTTAAAAAAAGTAGTACACAGAACAAAACATATTTTTAGGAAGGCCCAGAAATCGAACTGACTTTAAAAATGGAAAGTAATTAAACTGGCTGTTCAGGACACTAAACCCAAGCAATTCAACGCACAAAAAAACATGACAACACAGGACTGATAGGCGTCTGATTGGCGGGTCCGATCGGCAATGAGGGCCTGAGATCAGGGACCAGGCTTTGTAGTTCCATGCTGTGGCAGCTCGCGACTCGCAGACCGATAATCCATGGACTGTGGAATGACACGATGATGCCGCCTGTGTTTAGGAAGGTTGCCACGTGCAGTCATTTGGTGCGAGTGTTGTAAACAACAGGGTGAGAGATGATACCATGGTAGGGAAGGAGAGGAGATTGGCAGAGAAGAAGCAACAGGAGGGAGAGAGAGAGAGAGACAGAGAGAGACAGAGGGACAAGGAGAGAAAGAGAGAAGAGAGAAAAGAAGAGAGAGAGAGAGAGAGGAGAGAGAGAGAGAGGGAGAGAGAGAGAGATAGAGATCCTTATTCCTTTGTTTTGAGGATAGTGGCACATCTGCCATTGAGAAGGAAAAGACAGTAGAAAAGACAGAGACAGACAGACAGAGAGACAGAAAGGACAGACAGAGACAGACGAGACAGAAGCAAGAAGAGACTAATCATTGATGAGGATAGTGGAAGAAGATTAGAAGAGACGAGAAGGGAAATGGGGGAGGGAGGGGGGGGGGAGGGGAAGGTGGGAAGGGGGAGGGGGGGACGAGTTATTATGCACTAATATGTACTTGCAAATGAATGTCATGTCGAACATATTGCACAGAACATTTCAATACTACTGTTTACCAATAATTATGTTTACGAGGGTGACGATACATTTCAACATTTTAAAATAAACTGTATATTCATAATGAATCCTCTGTAAAATCACCAACATTGCCTTTTTAAATTTCTCATTTTCAAAAAATACAGTGATAATTATAATTATTATTTCTTTAAAGTTACCTTGAGTTTCTGTGTATCCTGACTGTAACAAAAACACAAATGACATGTAAGGCAAGACAGGCTGTATAGTACATCTTCCCAAAATATCTCCAAGACAATGCATGACTGTGAGTGTATCACTTCGTAGCTGCTGACAGGAAAAACTGAAATCTGATTCCCACAAAAAACGAACAACCAAAAACAAAAAACAAAGAAAGAAAACCCCAACATCTTCCAAAAATTGTTGTCGGACCATTGGAGCAAGACAAGTCCTATCTCTCCATCTTCAAGAGGCAGAGGTGAAGTTACCTCCCAAACTCGGCAGGAATCCTCTCTCTCCGTGTTCTAACTGGGAGGTTTGCGTAGTATAGCCTAGCAGTAGTGCCTGTACTGGTCTTCTCCTGTGCTTGTCATTTTGCGGGAGGTCTGCCCGCTGGCCTCAGCCGACACATTCCCACTTCAGAGCATCTCGTTTCACTGTACAGGTTGCATAATTTATAGGGTATGTTTGTGTTTCTGTAACCCCACCCAACGCTGACAGGAATGACGGGATCTTTAACATGTATATTTTGATCTTCTGCACGTGTGTGTACAGTAAGGGAATTAGGGCACTAAGTAGGCCTGCACTAAGGCACTAAGTAGGCCTGCACTAAGGCACTAAGTAGGCCTGCACTAAGGCACTAAGTAGGCCTGCACTAAGGCACTAAGTAGGCCTGCACTAAGGCACTAAGTAGGTCTGTACTAAGGCACTAAGCAGCTCTGCACTTGAAGTTGACCTGGGAGATGGTAAAAATCCCCACCCTTGATGCACCAGACACCGCCCAGATTCAAACCCACGACTTCATGGACCCATGGGATTGAAGTCGAACGGTCTTGACCACTCGGCTATAGCGTCCGTCCAGCGGCAATGACGGTGAAAGAAGCTGGCCCCTGAGAGAACTTGTTTTTCTGTAGTGAAGAGGGATCTCATATGCATGAAGAGTTTGCAGCTCGCTGATGTTTGCTACAGAAACATTATTTAGGTTGTACGTTGATTTCTACATGCAAAGGCACCTTCCTTGTTGTCATTATTATTATTATTGTTGTTGTTGTTGTTGTTGTTGTTGTTGTACATCGGTCACAAAATGGCGAAGAACATACATGCGAAGACTCGATCATTTGCACTGAGGCAGTGCCTGTTTTTTCTGTGCAAGCCGATGTAAGGATTGTAACTTCGGGGATGGTGTCTAAACAGACACCTGAGTGCATACTTCTTTTTACATTCTGTCGCCCGTTCCTACCTGCACGAAACGGTGTACTCTTCCGAAAGGTGCAACCGGGTTTTTACGTGTGAGCAAGATGTTAGTGGATCGGTGGTCAAGAGGTAACGAGCCTGTCTAGAAAGCAAAAAGTCCGGGTCGGAAGTGTACGGTGGTTCGTATCCCGTTCGGACCCGAAACTTTCCCCCCATCCATTAGACCATGAGTGGTGGTCTGGGCGCTAGTCTTTCGGATGAGACGATAAACCGGGGCCCGTGTGTTACACATTATTATGTAGCGCACGTAAAAGAACCCACGGCAACAAGAGAGTTGTCCCTGGCAAAAGTCTGTAGAAAAAAAGCCATTCTGATAGGGAAACAAATACAATTGCAGACAGGAAAAAGAAAAAAAAAAGGGTGGCGCTGCTCTTGTGGCGACGCGCTCTCCCCGGGGAGACCAGCCCGATTTTCACGCAGAGAAATCTGCCGTGACTTTAAAGTGGTATAAAAATGAGATGTTAAGTGCGCGTTCGCTCATGTGGCTTTGGTTTTTAGTCACATCTGAAGGACTTTGGTGGAAATGAGACCAATGTTTAATATACCGGATTAAGTTTGGCTTACACACACATGCGTGAGTTCACACGATATACACATTCCTCTCATAAGATGTTCATTTAGTGATTTATTTTGGAACAGGCAGCAAACTTTTACACATCAATCCTAACTATTTTCCCGCCGCATCTTTCTACATTTAAAAGACATCGTATAGGTGATAGGTAAAGGTGTTTCCATAACTTATAAGGTCGTAGGGAAGCGAGACGTCAGCGACCTCAGCTTCTCCAGGGTCAGCATAATAAGGGCGGCGCCCATCTCCTCTCCCTCGCTGCTTTACCTTCCCTTACCCTAAAGAGGGCAGGTACCCACTTACACCTGGATGAACTGGGGGACTGTACTGAAGCCAAGGCGTACAAACGGCCACCCATCCACTCGGTAACCAGGCTCAATGCTGGAGTGCTCTGACCACTGAGCTATCCCATCCCCATAAAGACATTGACTGCAGCTCAAAAATTAACGATTGAAAACTAAAGCAAAAACAGCAATGTAGCCCTGTAAACTACAGAGTTCTATTCGCTTGCATATGATTTTACTCTTATTTGGAAACCGAAGAAATCCATACAAAGCAACGTAGATCTGTCTCGGAAAAAAAGAAAAAGAAAAGAAGACCATTATCCTATCAACCTCAGATAATGAGTTGCCACGCTTCTTAAGCTCTTAATTATTGTCTGTGAAGGCACTGGAAGTCAGGAGACATACTGCTGTGGAGCCAGTTAATGCTTTAATAACACGTTATGTACACCAAGGCCAGAGGGCCAAGACTTAGACCTATATACCTACCCTTTAATTAACCACGGTATTGTGACCTGGCAGACAGACAGACAGATAGACAATCAGAGACAGAGATAGGGGCAAAGATATAAACAGACTGGTTGCAATACAAATAGACAGACAAACACACAGAGTGGTAGACACACAAAAAGACAGAAAGACGAACAGACTGAGAGACAAACAGACAGACAGAGAAGCAGGCAAACAAGATGTAATTGTAGGAAGAAAGAAAAAGAGAGAAATAGAGGAGTGGCTCAATACTTCTCTCCGTTGACAAATTGCACAACTTTCTCTTTTTATAACCTCATATTTCAGTTACGTCTCTCTTCAAACTGACACCCCCTCCGCCCTCAAAGAAAACAAAATCCAAACAAAATACAAAAAAATCCCACACCACTCAATGGTAGTAATAGAACCCACAACAACAACAGCCGCAATAAACACATCAAGAAGAACATTACAGAGAAGTAAAACAGCAAAGCAGAAGATAGAAATGTTGACTTTTTGGTGCCAAAAATAAGATCCATTAATTTTGTTTTGGGAATTTTACCAAGATACAAAAAAGAATGTTCAGAAATCGTGTTGAACTTAAACCGTATTGAAATTTCATTACGATTTAATATTTAAAGCTTTTCTTTCAGAATTTTCTTGACACTGGGATCTTGAAGCTGAAACACCCTACTGCAATTATACAAACATATAAAAAATAAAAAGGCCCTTACTTGCAGCTTTTGCAGCCAAAATCTCTCTCTCTCTCTCTCTCTCTCTCTCTCTCTCTCTCTCTCTCTCTCCTCTCTCTCTCTCTCTCTCTCTCTCTCTCTCTCTCTCTCTCTCTGCTGGCAAATTATTTCCTCTGGTTGGTAAATTGGTTGGTTGGTTGAGTGGGTGGGTTTTTCTCTCTTTACTGAGTTTTTTCTTTGGTCTGTTTTCTTTCTCTCTCCCCTCCCCCCTTTTCGTGTTTTGTTTTACTTTAGCTGTTTGTTTTTATACAGTGATGGATAATCGTTTTTTCTTATATTGATCTTATTCTTAAATTTTTTTCCTTATGGCTAATGATTGGGTGTTTTTTTTATCATAGAGGTCAGGTGTGTAACAAAGTGGCCGTTTTTTGGTGTGTTTTTTTCCTTGTACCTGTCCTATATTGACGTGTCATGGCAATGTCCTGTAGGGTGAGTGATCACGTGTGTGTGTGTGTGTGTGTGTGTGTGTTTCCTTGTTAGTCAGTCACATGCCATAGGCTTTTCCTGCAGGTGGCCTACAACTGTGTGTGATGGTACGTGATGGTGGCGTGTGTGATGGTGTGTGTGTGTGTGTGAGATGGTGGTGTGTGTGTGGTGGTGTGTGTGTATGTGATGGTGTGTGTGTGTGTGATGGTGTGTGTGTGTGTGATGGTGTGTGTGTGTGTTGGTGTGTGTGTGATGGTGTGTGTGTTTGATGGTTGTGTTGTGTGTGTGATGGTGGTGTGTGTGTGAGATGGTGTGTGTGTGTGATGGTTGTGTGTGTTTGTGATGGTTGTGTGTGTGTGGTGATGGTGTGTGTGTGTGATGGTTGGTGTGTGTGTGTGTGTGGTGTTGTGTGTGATGGTGTGGTTGTGTGTGTGTTGTGATGGTGTGTGTGTGTGTGTGATGGTGGTGTGTGTTTTGTGTGTGTGTGATGGTGTGTGTGTGATGTTGTGTGTGTGTGTGTGTGATGGTGTGTTTTTTGTGTGTGATGGTGTGTGTCATTGTGTGTGTGTGTGATGGTGTATGTGTGTGATGGTGTGTGTGTGTGATGGTGTGTGTGTGTGTGTGATGGTTGTGTGTGTGTGTGTGTGATGGTGGTGTGTTGTGTGTGAGATGGTGTGTGTGTATGTGTGTGATGGTGTGTGTGTATGTGCTGTTGTGTTTGTGTGTGTGATGGTGTGTGTGTGTATGTGTGTGATAGTGTGTGTGTGTATGGTGTGTTGTGTGATGGTGTGTGTGATGGTGTGTGTGATGGTGTGTGTGTGATGGTGTGTGTGTGATGGTGTGTGTGTGATAGTGTGTGTATGTGTTGATGTGTGTGTGATGGTGTGTGTGATGGCATGTGTGTGTGATGGTGGGTGTGTGGTGATGGTGGTGTGTGTGTGCGATGGTGTGTGTGATGGTGTGTGTGTGATGGTGTGTGTGTGATGGTGTGTGTTTATGTGTGTGTGTGTGGTGTGTGTGTGTGGTGATGGGTGTGTGTGATGGTGTGTGTGATGTGTGTGGTGTGGGTGTGTGTGTGTGTTGGTGTGTGTGTTGTGATGGTGTGTGTGATGGTGTGTGTTGTGTGTGATGGTGTGTGGTGTGATGGGTGTTGTGTGATGGTGTGTGTGTGTGGATGTGTGTGTGTGATGGTGTGTGTGTTGTGGTGTGTGGATGTGTGGAGTGGTGTGTGTGTTGTTGTGTGATGGTGTTGTGGTGTGTGTGATGGTGTGTGATGGTTGGTGTGTGATGTGATGGTTGGTGTGTGTGTGTGGTGTGGTGTGTGTGATGTGTGTGTGATGGTGTGTGTGTGATGGTGTGTGTGTGTGTTTGTGTTGTGATGTGTTGATTGTGTGTTGTGTGATGGTGTGTGTGTGATGGTGTGTGTGTGGTGATGGTGTGTGGTGTGTGTGTGTGGTGTGTGTGTGTGATGGTGTGTGTTGTGTGATGGTGGTGTGTGTGGTGTGGATGGTGTGTGGTTTGTGTGATGGGGTAGTGTGTGTGGGTGGTGGTGTGTGTGTGTGGTATGGTGTGTGTGTGTGATGGTGTGTGTGTTGGTTGTGGTGTGTGTGTGTGTGGATGTGTGTGGTGTGTGGTGATGGTGTGTGTGTGTGATGGTGTGTGTGTGAGGTTGTGATGTGTGTGTGTGATGGTGTGTGTGTGGTGTGTGTATGGTGGTGTGTGTGGTGTGTGATGGTGTGTGTATGTGATGGTTGTGTTTGTGTTTCACTGGTTAGTGAGATGTTTCGTTGCTTGGTTAATTGGCTGACTGGGTAATTGGTTGCTTGATAATTGGTTTGGTGAGGTTGATGTTTTTTACCGATGTCCTTCTTTCGTTCTTTTTTCCTTTCTTTTTTTAAATATCACACACACGCACACGAATGCGCGCACGCGCGTGCACACACACGCACACATTTTACCTGCAACTGCCATCTCAAAGTTCAAAGATGTTGTGAGGACGTGTCTATCAAAGTGTGTGTGTGTGTGTGTGTGCGCGCGCACGCGCGCGCGTGCGTGCGTGTGTGTGTGCGTGCGTGCGTGCGCGCGTTTGCGTGCGCGTGTGTGTGTGTGTGTGCGCGCGTGTGTGTGTGTGCGTCTGGGTGTGTCTGTGTGTGTGCGTGCGTGTGTGCGTGCGTGCATCATTATATTATGTGTTTGTGTGTGTGCGTGTACGTGTGAGCACGCACGCTCATAAAACTATGAGCACCC
>CM054134.1:119803319-119820819 GCA_028751875.1 Rapana venosa
CTTTCTGTCCTCTATCTTTCTTTCTTTTTTCTTTCTTTTCTTTTTTCTTTTCTTTCTTTCTTTTCTTTCTTTCTGTGATATCTTCAGTTTAACGTCTATTCACATTTAGTGATTTTAGACGGAAAAAAGTAATCTAAACAAGAGAACGCAAACAATAATAGAAAAGTGTCAGATAACGGTACTTAATAAAAACTAACTTTAACATACTACAAAAACTGAATTATCGGACTTCTTATCAATCCTAACACAATGTCCAACAGTAACAATGGTTCAGACAAAATCTGATCCAGTGACAAACTTGTCTGTCTTTCTTTCTTTCTTTCTTCTGTTCTGTTCGTTCCTTTTCTTTCTTTCTTCTTTTCGTCTTCTTGTTCTGTCCTGTCTGTCTTTTTTGTCTTCCATTCATTCCTTCATTCATATAAATTAAATCGTTTCTTTTCAAATTTTTTTTGTTCGAACCATTATATAAATTTTATTCTTAAACTACGCACATCAATTCAATTTGTTCGTTTGTTTGTTTGTTTTTTAAGTAAAATAAAATAATAATAATCTACAGCCAAGTACAGTAAAGAAATTATCTGGTGCAAGCATTAATTTTCATAGTTTGGATGTCTCAGTTTGAAAGGCAAACATGAGCACCAAATCAGAAAAAAAAATATTTATAGAGAGGTTATTTGACACTATGATTATGTTTTATGTAACAAATAGACAAACAAACAGATTAGAAATACACAAGAAAAATAAACAATCACAACCATATAGCCGAGAGAAAATAGGCAAACACAAACGAAAATAGTTCATTGGGGCTCTCTCTCTCATACGGAAAGAAATTCACCCCCGCAAACAGGCACAAAATCTTGTGTGTGTGTGTGTGTGTGTGTGTGTGTGTGTGTGTGTGTGTGTGTGTGGTGCGCGCGTATTTGTTGCTTTTTTTTGTATTTTGTTTTATTTTGTATTGCTTTTATTTTTGTGTGTATGCTGTTGTTTTTGGTTTTGACAAAGAAGGTAAAGCAGCGAGGGAGGGGCGATGGGCGCCTCACTCAATACGCTGGCACCTGAAGAAGCTCTCTGAAGTATTGCTCCCCAACAACCGTATAAGGTCTGAGAAAACTTTACCTTTTTATACACAGAATCCCTTTATTCCCCCAAAACAAGAATTATTTCAAGAAAAACAATCCTGGGGGTACGGAAAATGCAAAAGCAACAAGACCACAACTTGCAGAATGATGTGGGCGAGTGAAAATACTCACAAGAGATGCCAGGACTGATAGAACGGGAAAAGTTTGTTTATTTTTCATACCACTTTAAGTCATGGCAGATTTCTCTGCGTGAAATTCGGGCTACTCTTCCCGGGGAGAAGGGGTCGCCACAAGAACAGCGCCACCCATTATTTTTTGTTTCTTTTTCCTGTCGTGCAACTGTATTTGTTTCCCTACCAGAGTGGCTTTTTTCTACAGAAATTTGCCAGGGACAACTCTCTTGTTGCCGAGGAATCTTTTACGTGCGCTAAATAATTGTGTGAAACACACGGGACCTCGGTTTATCGTCTCACCCGAAAGACTAGCACCCAGATAATAACTCATGGTATGGGGGGAAAGTCTCGGGGGCCCAAAACGGGATTCGAACCACCGCACAACTCCGACCCCGGACTCTTAGCTTTCTAGGCAGGCGTGTTACCTCTAGACCACTGATCCACCGATTTGCTAAATTCTACCCCTATAGTACCCCCATGCCCAAACGATTTCCAATTCAGATGGTCCCTGACAAGGTAATCAGTATTACTCCTGCCTCCCTGCCCCCCCCCCCCCCCCCCCTCCTCTCTCTCTCTCTCTCTCTCTCTAAGCCAAACAGACACTGGACAATGGTCAGACAGATTCACAGATAACCACCCACCGGTCAGTGACTCCGCCATGTCTGGGCCACTACCAGTGACCTGTACGTGCGTGGAGAAAGAGAGAGAGACAGAGAGAGAGAGAGGCAGAGACAGACAGAGAGAGCACTGAAATTGGGCCCATATGCCTTCTGAACTATTGTACGAAGCTGCTACTTTCATTTCTTCAAATAGCTATGATATATCGGTGGTCTAGAGGTAAACGCACCTGCATTGAAAGCAAAAAGTCCGGGTTCGAAGTGTGTGGTGGTTTGATTCCCGTTTGTGTCCGAAACATTTTTGCCCATCCACTAGACCGTGTCTTCATGCTAGCCTTTCGGATGAGACGATACATTGAGTTCTGTGTGCAGCATGCATTTAAGCGCACGTAAAAGAACTCGCGGCAACAAGAGAGTTCTCCGCGGCAAAATTATGTAGTGCAAAGCAACTCTGATAGAGAAACGAATACACATGCCGGCAGGAAAAAACACACAAATGGGTGACGTCGCTCTTATGGCAAGCGCTCTCTCCACTCTCTCAGGGGAGAGCAGCCCGACTTCCACGCAGAGAACTCTGACTTAAAGTGGTATACAGTACGATGATATGTTTTTAAAAAGTCCATAACCAACTAAAACAATGCTTACTGGACTTGGGTTGGTTTGTTTCGTCAATGCCTTTGGCAATCAGTTTACAGTGTGAATTGGTGTTTGTCATAATTGTAATATATAATTATGCACCATAATGAATATTGTGATGTGAGTACCTGGTAAGAGCACGATTGGATTTTAAAACAAGAGTGAAAGAAAGAAGCACATCACTGCCCTCGCTAGATCTATATCCTTTATCCGCAACTAACACCCCCCCCCCCCCCCCCCCCCTGAATTTTCCTTTGAAATGTTATTTCTACATCCCCCCCCCCCCTCCGCCCCTCGCCCGGCCCTCATCCCCCCCCCCCCCCCCCTCCATCCTCCTCCCCTTTACTCCATCCTTTCACATCTCCCCTCCCTCCTCCCTTCCCCCAATTTTGTCCCCTTGTAAACAAGACTCCCCAGACAGAGCCCCAGACAGGGGAGAGCACCCGTGCGCAGCATGCAATTAATTCCCCTGTCGCATCTAATCGCTGTTCAGGGCGTGGCCAGGTGTGATAGCAGCGGCAGTGAAGCAGACGCCACAGACAGGGCCACAATGAAACAAGCAGGGCCACAATGAAACAGGCAGGGCCACAAGCTTTGATACAGATTCTACACTTGCTAATCACATCCCCGTCAGTCCGTTAGGGCCTTTCTGACACGGAGAAGATCACCTGCAGAGCTGAGGACATTGGGGGCGGACAAAGGGGGCGAGGGGGGAGGAGGAGGGGAGGGGGGGGGGGGGGAGGTTACAAAGGAGATTTCAGAGAGGGTGTTGATGCACATCATGACGCTGTGAGAAAATCCCCAAACACTATCTTGACTTCGACTACCGGATGAACGAAAGTGAACACAATCAGTTGAAGACAAAATTAATGGAAATCAAATTTAAAGCAGCAGGTAGGAAAAGCGTTGAAATGTAAAAAAACAAAGCTTGGGAAAGGAAAAAGTAGGTATCGACTGTCATGTGAACTAGAGACAATTCACTGAGAATATTCTGTTAATTTAAGGCCGCATTGTCGCTTTATTTTTTTTACAAAGGGTTTTTTTTTTCAGAAAAAAGAAACATTGTACACAAATTCATTTTGGAGCAGCAAGGAGTTAACAGCTTATAGAGTACTTCATCATTAAACAAAACAAAAGTATTTATTTGGCAGCTGAAAGAAAAACCATGTGGCTGTTAAAACAAATCAATCCTTGTAAAACAAGTGTAACTGATAATTTAAACACACCAGTTTTTAAGCTTGCTGGACTTACACTTGTGAAATTTGTGGACCCTCATATTTTGCATGAGATCTAATATTACTCATGAGACAGAGTAGTGTAGTGAAACAAATGCGGGGAAACACTTAAAACAAAGAGGTTACACCTGACAACCACATCCACCAACCACACCTAATATTACATTACACTTTTTAAAATATAAAATTCGAAAACAAAAGAAAAAAGACTTAAGTGAGACAAAGAGAAAGGAAGAAACATTAAGTAAAGTGGAGAGACGCGGAAAAAGTATCCGCATGTCACAGGCATTAAGGTTTCTTCAGATGATAATACAGAGAACATAATTTATCATATATTGAAAATATCCCTGGATACCCACATCAGGTCTCACCTCTAACGAATTAATCTCACTTTGCAAGGAGTAAGATACTCATTTCGAACTCTTAAAATCTATGTTAAAGACACATGAATCTGTGGACAGTTTGAAAACATCAAGATCGTTGTGTCCACATGACAATACCGACTCCCTTCTACAGAAATGTTTATTCAGAAAGATAAAAACACGGTTATTATATACACAAACATTGGGAGCAACAACAAGAAGCCAACGACTTACAGTGTGCTCCAAAGTAAGTTATCGCAAATCTCACTTGGCAGCTGGTATACAATCACAGTTAGAAGGGTGACCGTTTGCACATTGGCTTCAGTACACTTCCCCAGTTCCCCCAGCCGTAAATGGGTACCTGCCTCTTTAGGGTCAGGGAAGGTAAAGCAGCCAAGGAGAGGAGATGTGTGCCGTACTCAATATGCTGGCCCCTGTAGAAGTGAGGTCTCTGACGCCTCGCTCCCCTACGACCACATAGGTTATGGGACACCTTCACTTTTACCATTATACAATCACGTACTTTGAACATAACAATACATGCTGCAAGAAGAAGGTGTCCTTTGATTCAATATTGTGGTAGCTGTAGTACAGTATTTTCTCAAGCTAGGCTAAAACAAGGACACGAGAATGAATACTGCTCTGCCGTTTCTCTTACATTGTAACAAAGACACTGTGGACTCCAGCTCTACCTTTGCTATTGTTGCTTTTCTTTCCTTGACTAAAATTAATGATAATTATAGGAATCCCAGCGGAGATATCCGATTTAGGGACTGTATCAACCAAACACCACCACCACCAAGCAGCAGCTCCTAAGTGACTCTCCTCTACACAGTCAGGAAAAAGATATTTGTGCCCATCCCCTTCTGCTTTTCATATGAACACACAAACACACACACACACACACCACACACACACACACACACACACACAACACACACACACACACACACACACACACACACACACACACACACACACCATCAACCAACGACAAATCATCCCAAAGCAAACATCCACAAGGAAAAGAGATTTTAAACATGAAGACCTCCCGATACCCTTCCCTGGGGGGAGAGAGGAGGCGGGAAAGATACTACCCCCAGGAAATAAGAAGAAGAAAAAAACAAGGACAAGGAAGAAAGACAGAAGGACAGAGAGAGGAGGAAGACGGAGAGGAGAAGGGGGGGGGGGGGGGGGGGGGGGGGGGGGGGGGGGGGGGGGGGGGGGGGGGGGGGGGGAGTGCTGCAGAGGGAGGAGAGAGAGGGGAGTGAGGGACAGAGCAAGCTGGACAAAGCGCATGGTCACCTGATCTGACCGCGTTGAGGAGGCAGGGGAGCAAACCCAAGCCTTTCAAGGTGGACAGTGGATGGAGGGAGGGAGGGAGGCTATTTGTGGACACTACAAGGAGGATGGTCAGTCAGAAGGTAACAGGTGTGGGTGGGTGGGTAAAGGCCCTTCCTTTTCTCCGGTCGCGCGCCAAAATTATCTCCTCCTCATCCCTTTTTCTGTCTGTCTGTCTGTCTGTCTGTCTGTCTGTCTCTTGTTTGCGGGTTTTTTGTTGTTGTTTTTTTTAGGGCATGGTGTAAAAAAGCCCTGAGCTTATCCATTTACTCTCGATAAACAGTTCGATGCAGATTTTTACCATTATCCTCAAAATAAAAGAATAAAAGAATCTCTCTCTCTCTCTCTCTCTCTCCTCTCCTCTCTCTCTCTCTCTCTCTCTCTCCTCTCCTCTCTCTCCCTCTCCTCTCTCTCCTTCCCTGCCCTTTGAATATTACATTTGTCTAAGGCAAGATTTTGCGTATACTACACATGCCTGTCAGATCTCATAGTCTGTGGTTTGAAAACTGGTTCCAGGGTAAATTAGTCTTTTAATACTGTCAGGCTTTGAAAACATCTCACGCCAGTCGTTTTCATGAAAATGGTCTGTGAATTTGTTCATGGTTAAGAGAAGGTCTTGCTCAAATGGGCATGGTCAAAAGTAACGAAAGATTTGATTGGTTAGTTGGCGTGATTGGATTTTTCGAACTTTGACCTTTCTTGATTGGTTTTCCTTTTTTCTGTCTTTTTCTCCTTGTTGATTTGTCTTCTTTTTTCCCCTTCTTTTCATTTTCTCTGTGTTCATTCTTCTTTTTCACCTATCTCGATCAATCTGTGTCTCTTTCCTCCTGTCTTCTCTTTCATTCTATCTGCTTTTACTGTCTTGTCCCCCCACCCCCACCCCTGCCGCACCAATGGACTAGTATACATTAATGATTGTAAAACTGGACAATGCTTTTAGGGCCCAAAAAATGGATGCCAGGCCAATTGTTGCAAAGGATATCGAACGTTTTTGTGCGAGGAGTTCTCATGTACAATGAAAACTATGACTGTGTATATTATGTCATTGTCAAAGAAGAAAAAAAAGCAAAATCTTTTAAAAAGGAGGTAAAGGAGTCCCATAACCTATAAGGTCGTAGGGGAGCGAGGCGTCAGAGACCTCACTTCTCTAGGGCCAGCATATTGAGGGCGGCGCCCATCTCCTCTCCCTCGCTGCTTTACCTTCCCTGACCCTAAAGAGGGCAGGTACCCATTTACAGCTGGGTGAACTGGTGGAACTGTACTGAAGCCAAGGCGCGCAAACGGTCACCCATCCAACTGGTAACCACGCTCGACGCTGCTTAACTTGGCTGAGGGAAAGTGAGTGCTCCGACCACTGAGCTATCCCGTCCCGTAAATCTTTTAGCTCCTTAAAATACATCGGAGATATAATATTCAAAAATTTGTACCTGCTTGTATATTTAGTCCCCTTCCTTGTGTGTGTGTGTGTGTGTGTGTTTTGCAATCCCTCACCCCCCCCCCCCCCCCCCCCCCCCGACAAAAAAAAGACAAACAAACAAAACAAAAACAACAAAACCACAAAAAATCCCCACCAAAAAAACAAAAAGCCCAAAAACAAAAAACAAAAGAAAAAAGAAAGAAAGAAAGAAACAGAGGTAGGCAAAACTTAAGAACGGCAAGCAACTTGAGACCTTTCCTTTGCCTTCATCGGCAAAACCACTGAAGAACAAAATCACAGGTTCCAGCCAAGTGCTGCATCCTAGTCCTTAGGCCTAAAGCAGAAAGAGACAGGCTTTCCAGAATTTCCACACACACACACACACACACACACACACACACACACACCACACACACACACACTACACACTACAGCCACCACCAGCCAGCACAGCAAAGCAACAGCAACACAATACCTGAAGGCGAAGGATTAGTGGCTTTGCGCTTCTTCTAGATCTGGCCCCGATTCTGCTTGGGCCTCTCTTGCCCGCCCCCCCTGATAATTATAGGAGGGTGAATCGGGTGGCCTGCTTGGCGTGGAACTGGACACCCAGCGGATTGTGAGGAGACACCTCAGGACGTTTAGATTGCTGCTGTGATCAGCTTGCAGATGGATCCTGGCCGGTACAGTGTCCCAGAGAGAGCCAGAGAGAGAGAGAGAGAGAGAGAGAGAGAGAGAGAGAGGGAGAGAGAGAGAGAGAGAGAGAGAGAGAGAGAGACAGAGAGAGACAGAGAGACAGAGAGAGACAGAGACAGAGACAGAGAGACAGAGAGAGACAGAGAGAGACAGAGAGACAGAGAGAAGAGCGAGAGAGAGAGAGAGAGACAGAGAGAGACAGGAGAGAGAGAAGAGAGAGAGGGGGGGGGAGGGGGGGGGGGGGCTTAAGGTTCCTACCTGCAGGGGGGGGGTGGGGGGGATTCCGATGTCATGTTTGTTTCTGTCATTGTTGTTTACAACTTGCTTTTTGTTTTTCTGCTCTACTTGTTCTCTTCTTGTTCTGCTCATTCTGTTCTTGTCTTTCTTTCTGCTCATTGTTGGTTTCTTTGCTTTTTGTTGTTTCTGCTCATTGTTGGTTTCTTTGCTCTTTCTTGTTTCTGCTCATTGTTGGTTTCCTTTGCTTTTGTTTTTCTGCTCATTGTTGGTTTCTTTGCTTTTTCTTGTTTCTGCTCATTGTTGGTTTCCTTGTCTCTTTGTTGGTTTCTGCTCATTGTTGTTCTTTGTTCTTTGTTGTTTTGCTCATTGTTGCTTCTTTTCTCTTTGTTGGTTTCTCTCATTGTTGTTCTTTGTTCTTTGTGGTTCTACTCATTGTTGTTCTTTGTTGTTTCTACTCATTGTTGGTTCTTTGTTGTTTCTACTCAGTGTTGCTTCTTTGTTGGTTCTACTCATTGTTGGTTCTTTGTTCTTTGTTGTTTCTGCTCATTGTTGGTTTCTTTTCTCCTTGTTGTTTCTGCTCCTTATTTCTTTGTTATTTGTTGTTTCTGCTCATTGTTGTTTCTTTGTTGTTTCTGCTCATTGTTGGTTTCTATGTTCTTTGTTGTTTCTGCTCATTGTTAGTTTCTATGCTTTGTTGTTTCTGCTCATTCTTAGTTTCTCGCTCTTTGTTGTTTTTGCTCATCGTTGGTTCTTTGTTCTTTGTTGTTTCTGCTCATTGTTTTTTCTGCTCGTGGCAGTTGTTGCTCCTAGCTGATGGTTGCTGTTTTGAAGTGTGCTGTTGCTTGCCCTCTCTCTTTAAAAGTGTCGTGGCTGAAGTTCTTTGTAGTTCTTGTTCCTTGTTGGTTTCCCCCCTTTAGTTTGTTGTTGTGTTTGTTCAAGTTTGTTGCTGTAGTTCGTTGTGACTATTGCTGTCACTTCTGGTTTAGATCAATGTTGCTGTTGCTTGAAGTCATTGTTGCACTCGTTTGCTGTTGCTCTAGATAGTTTATTGTTGTGGGTTGTTATAGTTTTTGCTCTTGATGGATGTTGCTGTAGATTGTTGCTTCTGTCTGTTCCTGCCCTCCACCCCCCCCCCCCCCCCCCCCCACTCCTTTTTTCTAACATTTTGTTCTTGCTGTTGTAAGACGTTGTTGCTCTTATTGTAGTTTCTCTGTTTGTTGTTCTTGTGTTGTAAGACGTTGTTGCTCTTATTGTGTGTAGTTTCTCTGTTGGTTGCTCTTCTTGCTGCTGTAAGAAGACGTTGTTGCTCTTATTGTAGTTTCTCTGTTTGTTGTTCTTGCTGTAAGACGTTGTTGCTCTTATTGTATGTAGTTTCTCTGTTGGTTGCTCTTGCTGTTGTAAGAAGACGTTGTTGCTCTCACTGTAGTTTGCTTTTCCTGATCAGTGTTGCTCTCACGTTGTCACGTCTATTCTTTGTTGTTGTTTTTTTCTTGCTTCCTACTCATCATTGTGTGAGTTCACACACACACATACACACACACAGAGCTACGCACACGCTTACACTACATATACACACAACACAACACACACATTTATAAATGTTCAAATGTGTTTATTTCGTTGGCATTCTTCCAATACGTTTGAAATATCACACAATATTGTTTTTATTTGGTAGTTTAAAAACTCACATGACATGACAAATGACGAAATTAAAGACAGGATAAAAATATGCATTATATACAGATATGTCGTATACTTTGAAAATCCCCCACCCCCTCTTTCCAATAAGAAAATACACGCATAATTAGAAAAGAACATACACACACACGCACACGTGCGCGCACGCACGCACACACACACTCTCTCTCCCTCTCTTTTTCTCATTAGCACTCCCACACATACCCATACAAGACAACAAACGAACGTTGCCTGACTGATGATACTGATGAGCATGTTGATTGTGGTAATGACAGTGATAGCAATGATGATAATGACAATGATACGACCATAGCAATGATGATGATTGTGTCATGATGATGACAATCGTTATAAGAAACCAATAAAAAACATTAACCCTACCTAGCAAAACGACAACAATAATGGATGCTCCACACAAAACTGGAATACGTCGACAAAAAAAACAAATCAAAAACGAAAAGCATTAAAAAGTAAAACACAAATTTTCCACAAAAATTATTCCGTTCAATCATTAATTGTTTAAATGACAACAAAATCCCAAAATGAAAAGAACACAAATCTTCATACCAACCAACCGACCGACCGACCAACCAAGCAACCGACCTACCAACCAATCAACCAACCAACCAACTACAGCAAACCCATATGAACAAAGACAAGAAAACGCATAGCGACATATCACAAAGTAGTACAACAACAGAAAACACCACAGAAAAAAAACAACTAACAAAACAATAACAAGAAACAAACAAGGAACGAGTGGAAATGAAGCGTGATTATATGAGTGGCAGTGAAAAGCTTCATTCCACCAACACACACACACACACACACACACAAAACACACACACACACACACACACACACACACACACACGTGGACAATAATATATACATACAGAGTGGTAGCACAGGAAAGAAAGGGGCACGATGTCTGAAAAAGTCCAAAGAATATCTTTCCAATTTGGTCAACCACAGGAATGTAAGAGCAGTTTGCTAATGCTTAGGCCAGAATTTGGACATAATTTTCATATACATTTCCAAACAAGAATCCCTCGTCTCCAAATCTCAGGATCCCTGATTTAATTCATCATCTTGCTGCTAATCAGTTTGAAACAATCAGCAGCAATTAGAGACACACGAAGGAGAATAATCCCAAAATAAAAATCATATAAAACATGTAGATTATTCTAGGTGAGGAAAATAAAATACTTCCAACAATTGTTTCAGTCAAAAATTTAACTACGCACTAATCTACTACCCTACTTCTTCCCCTCCCTCCCCCTCCTCCCCTCCCCGCAAGACAAACACAGAAAATCTTGGTTTGAAACACTGCTAAGTCTAGTCACTAGATAAAGTAAAGCCTTCAATGAAGAAAGGCAACACAAACATAAACCAGCTCAATGGTGCCTGTGTGAAACCTACACTAAGCAACACACTGTGTGTGCTCCACTCAATCGAGAGCTAGAGAAAAGTCCCATCCGGACAGTTGGGTCATTTTTAGCCCGTCTTTAAACCAGCAGATTTCCTGATTCATATTTTTGAGGATGAAGAAAGGAATGTACTGAGTAGTAGGATCACATGCCAGTTGTGCCACATAGAGTAGTAGGACACATGCCAGTTGTGCCACATAGAGTAGTAGGACACATGCCAGTTGTGCCACATAGAGTAGTAGGACACATGCCAGTTGTGCCACATAGAGTAGTAGGACACATGCCAGTTGTGCCACATAGAGTAGTAGGACACATGCCAGTTGTGCCACATAGAGAATAAGACAAGTTGACCATTGACTCAGGCAATGACAAAGGAATTTATTTTAAAAAGCTATCCATAAAATGACACAATGCAAATAGGAATTAAAAAAAATCATACATAGATAAACGACACAGACAATGTCCCCAAAGATATAGGACACATGCTGTCCTAAAATTGAAAGCCAGTGTGACAAGATGAGTAAACATGCCATTGTGACAAGAGAGAACAAGGCGCATTACGCAATTAAATAGGACTCTTTCCAGTATAGCAACATCAAGTTGTGCACAGGTGTAAATATATAGATTCCACAAGATTTGTGACTCATGCATTGTGCACAGAAGTGACACATCAGTTTGCCACACTAGAAACTAGTCTTGCTCACATGCAGTGTGCACAGGTTCTCACACTTGCCATTTGTGCCACATAGTGTAGACTCTGCTGTTTGTGCACTAGGTGTCTCTGCACCATGACTCAGCAACTACAAGAATTTATTTAAAACATCCACACGACACAATGACAAAAGGGAATTTAAAAAAAAACTATCTAAACGACACAGACAATGACAAAAGGAATGAAATAGCTATCTAAAATTGAAGACAGTGACAAGTTGTAAACAGCCGTTGATTTTGATGACAGAGAGAACAAGGCGCATTAACGCAATTAAAATAGGACTCTTTCCGTTAAGCTAAGCATCAATGTGACAGGTGGTATAATATATAGATTCACCACAAGGACTTCTTTGTGATCTCATCTTCCAGCACTGTTCCCTCACCTACAGTAAAACTCTGTCTTCTGCACATGCTGTTAGCACATGGGCTTCTCTCTCTCTGTGCCTCTTCCTCCCCCCCCCCTGTCTGTGTATCTCTCTGTGTTTTTGTCTTTGTGTCTCCCTGCCCTCCCTCTCCCACACACGTGCTCATACAACCCCCCCCCCCTCCCCCCCCCGATCTCGCACGTTCACATCTGCTCTTTACCTATGCATCAACCCACACGCACCGCCTACAGAAAGCAACACAGTGATAGAATGTCAATTTGTTCACAGAGAAGCACGACTCTCCCACCCAGCCCATCTTTCAAACAAACCCCGCCTATGGCACGAGTCAACTAGCTGATGATACCAGACAGGGGATGCAACAGGGAACGAGGCATCAAATCTCCATCCCATGTTTCACTGATACATTCCGCAGAAAAGACTGAAATTATCGTAACAGGTAGCAGACGAGAAAAACGGGGAAGCAATAACAGAGAAATCTTGACAACACACGTACACGCACGCACGCACCTACACACACGATAAGGTGATGAAGCAAAAATTGATTTCTATGTCCCTGATAATATGTGCAAAGAAAACTGGAGAAACTGTTTTCAAGAACACCTCGACATCTGACAAGAGTGAAAAGTCATCGTCACAATCATCTAAAACCCATGGATCATCTACGTGCTGTGTCAAAAGGTAAAGAATTTGCTATAGAAAAAAAACCTCAAAACAAAAAGATAGGGTAGATTCACTCTTTTACCAGAAAAGACACAAGGGCTGGGGAAAAAACCACAGTAAAGGAAGAAGAAAGTAGAATCTAGTGCTACTCCAACCGGGACACACAGACAGAGCAAAGATTCTAGCAAAAATGAATTTCTAAGTAATTATAACAAAAGCAAGCTCTACGTACAGAAGGAAACATTCAGGAGAGAAGAAGACAGCTCCACAAGGCAGAAAGCATCACTTTTATTTATAACGAAAGGAAACATCTTCATGCTACTTTGAAATCTCGCACAACGGAGACATGAGAAACGACTTTTGCATAATATTTTGTGAACATGTGAAGAGTGTACTGTTTGAAATAGAGAAAGAAACACCTAAAAGAAAGCATTCTACAGTAAAACTATACACACGCAGACAAAAATCACTTCCACCACCAGAACTACGATATAGATCTATGTTCATGGATAAGCCAGCATTGCAGACCGTTCATCTTTGAAGTCTTTTTCAATACTGCTACATTTTGCTACGAATGCTGAGATCGAGATTGTTGAATGTATCACAGTGACAGTGACCTATTGGCCAGGGGTGTTAAAGACCAACATAATCATTATCTTGACACGTTGTTATGCAGTACAACAGGCAATGAATATGGTGGTGGGGGGAGGAGGAGAGGGGAAGAGAGAGAGTGGATGGGGGGGGGGGGGGGGGGGGGGGTGTTGGAAAGAAGGGAAAATGAAGAAGCAGCAACAAAAACAAAGGTGGCGGGTTCGAGTCCCATCAGAGACATGATTTTGTTCTTGGCTGGTTTGGTTTTTTTCAGAGAGGGGGGAGGGGATGTTTGTCTCTGGCAGTCAGTATGCCCTTGGCTTCATAGTCAAAGTCATATCGCATGGCTGCTCATAATTATTCACAATTCGATTCATACGAACTCATGGTTCAGAGAAAAACATGACAAAACAAAGAAGCTTGGATGAGAGTCTGAGAAATACCAGCACATCACAGATGTGGCAGCAAACTAACAAAAACAAGCACAACACACAAACACACAAAAAGAGTAGAGAAATGCAGTGAGAAAACAAAGTACTGTGAAGAACACAAAACGCACAATCATACACCAACATCATACACCACATACATCCCCGAAGTCGGAATGCGGCTACCTTGATGGTAAACTGACGGATGCAGACACCAATCCTTGGCATTCAGGAACCTCATAGCTCTAGCCGAAGAATAGGAGGGGAGTGGGAGGGGGGGAAGACATACAGATTACAGACCAACACCACCCACTCCACATTGTTATAATGTGGAACAGAGAAAGAACATCTTCCTTGCCTATTTTTTTCACAATACAATCGACCGACATTCATTTACACTGTTTCTAGCCAACCACCACAATGACACCTCATCATGACACACACCTTCACACTGAATTCATTCCATGACCACACCAAATGCAATTTGTTCAAACAAACAAAAACAAATCATAAACATGGACGAAAGCAATCAGCATTAGCAATAAGGATGGTTACACAACGATAAAATTGTCATTCGGAAAGACATAGCTGCCATTTGAAAAGTAGTTCACACTTTCTTAGAAGACAAAAACACATGTTGCTTTTGTGTCACGTCAAACCTGCCATTTGGCACTGTTTTGACAATTTGTTCATGATTTAAAGCACAAACCATTTTGTCACTTGTTGAATATTATCACATAAATTTGTTTGGTCATTTTTTATGTCAATGAATAGTCGTATTCATACAACCTTCGTACACACATTTTTCACGTCAATGAATAGACGTACTCATACAACCTGTACTCATACAGCCTACGTACACACAGTTTTCACGTCAATGAATAGACGTACTCATACAACCTACGCACACACATCCTTTGTATTTCCAGAGGTCCATGGTCCTCCCCCCCATGTTCTCCAAAGTCTGCCCTGGCGAAGACTGCCTGCATCCCAAAACTGCTTCTATCAAGTGCGCACACAACTGTTTCCAGTGCCTGAAGCGAGAATGGGACAGCACGGAAAAGTGCAGGTCACCAACGCTGCCTTGGTGTTGGCATAATATGCTAAGTCCAACTGGCTCTTCAGTTTAATGTCCGTTTGCGTTTGTTAATCACAGTAGAAATGAGCTGTGCGTATTTTCAAAGGGTTTTCTTTATCTAAAAAGTTACCAGGCGGCTGAGAAACGAGTATCGATCTCAGTCCACAGGAATCCTCAAAAGAGTTGCTGGCTACACACTCCCACGCCATCAAATCAGTCGTAAACGCACTCAGCCTGAGCGGAAATTTTCAACCAGTCTTGGAAAAATGGCGCGCACCGCAGTTTGGGTTTGCCCAGGCGCATGCGCCCCGTGAAAAGGAAGTTGCCGTCGCCTCGGCGGATGCCGCATTTGGCGGGAGCGTGGATGGTGCCGACCAGGTAGCGGTCGTCTCGCCGCAGCCGCTGGAAGACTGGAGCGTTCTGGTGAATCAGCTGAGCTGCCGCCACCTGGATGTGCGTGTGCTCCTGGTCCTGCTCTGGCTGATGGGTCTGGTGGATGCTGCCCACAGCAACTGTCAACACACACACAGGAAAATCATGATGTAGCGAGGTGGTCTAGTGTCGAACTGTAACAGGTTTTTGGAAGGAAGGCAGAAAGGAAAGAAAGAGAGTGACTTAAAGGGGTACACAATACAATACAAACCAAAGGATGGATGAATTTTTAGAGGGATGGATGGACAATCTGCTACACTGGGTTTAGGAAGGAAGTAAGTAATATAGTAAAGAAAGGAAGAAGAAAGGATGGAGAGAATGTGGTAAAAATGGATGGATGGAAGGAAGAGGGAGACGATTTAGGAACTCCTAATATCGTAAAAATCAGCAAGTGGAAACAAGAGTAACATTTTGTTCTTATTAACAGAAAAAATATATATATGATGCTTTCGAAGAAAATCTACTGCCACAATGCAATGCAATACAATACAAAACAATACAATATATAACGACGTACAACTAAGTATCCGCCCCAAGAAAGTGTTATCACCAACAGGCTACATCAGCCCACACTTCACCCCAGATTACACCCCACTCCACTTCAGATTAGGTTCGTACCCCACTGTACAGATTATTACCTATCTACCCTGATGATAAACCCCACAGTTAGCAAGCTGAAACAAGCTCCCACTACAACCAACACGCGACCACTGACGTAAGTTTCAACTTGGTACACGCCCAATAACGCCTCTTTCCTGTAGGCTATAGGCCTGCTGCTGCTGATTACTCAAGTACAAGTGTCCCATGTTGGTTTCTGGGCCCAAGTGCTTATCTGAGGTGCCTATGTCTTGCTGAAACAGCCACAGAAAGACTTATTTTTCGTTCTTCGTCTCCAGTTTCCAAGGTATACAAATGGCGATGTTTTTTATACTGCAACCAGTTTTTTTGTTTGTTTTTGCATTGTGTGCCTACCATTAATTAAAAGGTAGCCGCATTCCGACTTCGGGGATGGTGTCTGAACACAACACCAGTGTGCATGTGTTTCGTGCGTTCTCTCCGCCACGCTATGGCCTGCTCTTCCGAAAGTTGAAACGGGTTTTCCCGTGTGTGCAAGATGTTCCGCGTGCGTTCCCACACGAGACGTCGGTTCATAGTCTCATCGGAAGGACTTTCAGGGAAGTCAAGTCAAGTCAAAAAGAAGTGGACTCCACACTGGTGTTAAGTGTAGTGGTTTCTCTCAGCCCTCCAATATCAGCCCGACTGTCAAGACGGCATAATATAATAAAGAAGCAAGTAGCAGCCCTTCAGAGGGATAACCGTTATCTGACTATCCTGGTCCCCAGAGATAACGCAGCCTGTTTTGTTGAGTGTGAAGTAGTTTGTTTTGTCTCCATCGCTGTTTAAGAAGCAGATACCAGACACCACAAATCATATCATACCTGAGGTTAGATGCTTAGGGCTCACAGTCCCAGTTTCGACAAAATTTATCATTTGGATTTGTTTTTGGTTTTGTTTTTTTTCCTTTTGTTTCTTTTCATTTCCTCCGTTAGCCGTTTTAGTCGACATGTTTTTACCCGACAATTGTCTTGTTTCATCTCTGTACTCTGTGTGTGTGTTGTTGTGTTGACACGACTGTCAAGGATCGTTGTTTCAGTCTACGTTAACTTGATGTGTGTGGTGTGTGGTGTGTGTGTGTGTGGTGTGTGTGTGATGTGTGTGTGTATGTGTGTGTGAAGTGTGTGCGTGCAAGTGTGTGTGTGAGTGTTTTCATATGACTGAGTTTCATATCTGAAAAACAAAGTTAAGTGTTTGCAATATCAGAGTGAAATGAAAAATGATACTCAACAGGTTTACAGACTTAGCCCTGTGTTGTTTCTTTTCATTGACTGCCTAAGGTTTGTATTCACCACAGAACTGGTGTCCTGACAGACTGCACACTTCCCTAGCTTCCTGAGAGCATTATACTATTGGAGTACTACACTGCCTTTTGAGACTGTGTATTTCAGGGCAAGTGGAAATTGACAGAAACCCAGTCCTCTTTCTTTTTGTTCCTTAACTTCTTCCTTCATCTCCCAAGGTGCACCAATGGTGAGATTTGTGTGTCTGCAAGTTTTCCCACCTTGACAAAGACTCTTTCCGTTAACGGGAATGGTGTCTCAGCATGACACCAGTGTGTATACATTTTAAAAGAAAAACAGTTTTGTCATCCAGCTCCTCCCGACACCCAATAGCCTACATTTTCGAAAGGCGGAAAAGGTTTTATCGTGTGCGCAGAGTGTTCTGCGTGCGTTCC
>CM054134.1:119825819-119878319 GCA_028751875.1 Rapana venosa
GTGCAGGGTAGAATGTTCTTTTCCTATACTAACTATACCACGTGCAGGGTAGAATGTTCTTTTCCTATACTAACTATACCACGTGCAGGTAAATGTTCTTTCCTATACTAACTATACGACGTGCAGGGTAGAATGTTCTTTTCCTATACTAACTATACGACGTGCAGGTAGAATTTCTTTTCCTATACTAACTATACCACGTGCAGTGTAGAATGTTCTTTCCTATACTAACTATACGACGTGCAGGGTAGAATGTTCTCTTCCTATACTAACATACGACTGGCAGGGTAGAATGTTCTCTTCCTATACTAACAACCACGTGCAGGTAGAATGTTCTTTCCTAACTAACATACCACGTGCGGGTAGAATGTTCTTTTCCTATACTAACTATACCACGTGCAGGGTAGAATGTTCTTTTCCTATACTAACTATACCTCAGGGTAGAATGTTCTTTTCCTATACTAACTATACCACGTGCAGGGTAGAATGTTCTTTTCTATACTAACTAATACCACGTGCAGGTAGAAATGTTCTTTTCCTATACTAACTAACCACGTTGCAGGTAGAATGTTCTTTTCCTATACTAACTATACCTGCAGGTAAATGTCTTTTCACTATACTAACTATACCTCAGGGTAAATGTTCTTTTCCTATACTAACTATACCACGTGCAGGGTAGAATGTTCTTTTTCCTATACTAACTATACCACGTGCAGGGTAGAATGTTCTTTTCCTATACTAACTATACCACGTGCAGGGTAGAATGTTCTTTTCCTATACTAACTATACCACGTGCAGGGTAGAATGTTCTTTTCCTATACTAACTATACCTGCAGGGTAGAATGTTCTTTTCCTATACTAACTATACCACGTGCAGGGTAGAATGTTCTTTTCCTATACTAACTATACCACGTGCAGGGTAGAATGTTCTTTTCCTATACTAACTATACCTGCAGGGTAGAATGTTCTTTTCCTATACTAACTATACCTGCAGGGTAGAATGTTCTTTTCCTCCACTAACCTTTGTGGTGCTGGCTACAGTAAGTATCAGACTGGATGAAGGGGACTGAGGGCTGAATGAATATCGGTGTATTTTCATTATTATTATCATTATTATCGTTATCATTGTTATCATCATTATTATTATTATTATTATCATTATTATTATTATTATTTATTCTTTAATTTCGAGGATAATGGAATAAGCGCTCAGGTGCAATTTTTCAACATCCAGTCCCCGTGTATATATGTAGTTTTGTAAATTAATTTTTGTCATCGGCTCCCACCAGCACACAATGGCCTACTCTTTTGAAAAGCGGGACTGGTTTCTTAACATGCACGCAAGATGTTCTGCGCGCGTTCACACACGGGGCCTCGGTTTACAGTCTCATCTGAAGGATTTTTAAGGGGGGGGGGGGGGAAGGGGGGGTGGAAGCGGCACGGATGTTAACTGCAAAGGAAAAATATCCCCTTGAATGGGATTCAAACCCGGGTCGGAAAATTGCGAGCGCAATGCGCATCACTCTAACCACCAGGCTATCCCGTCCCCAGTGTGTGTGTGTGTTTGTGCGCGCGCGCGCACGTTAAAATACATACATACCCACTTAGATAGTATACACACACAAATACAGTCTTTTATACGTCCACAGGGACTGATGCGCGAGTGTGTGCAAGCACGGGGCTAAGGAATGAGCATACGCGTATGTACACACACACACACACACCCAACACACACACATACACACACAACACACATTCTCTCTCTCAAATTAAGGTAGGTTTTCTAATCGCTCATCCGAGACAGGCCAGACTGACGCCCAAACAACCTCCTGACAAAGCGACTTCCCACAGCCACACATCAGTCAGTCAGTCAGTGATTCAGTCAGTCAGTCAGTCAGTCATCACTGATTCAGTCATTCAGTCAGTCACTGGGACCCCCCCCCCCCCCCCCCCTCGACAACCACCTACACACACACACAAGTAAAGGTCAGTTTGGACAGGTCAGTCTAGCTAGCTAGCTTTAGTCCAGTCACCTGCAGACCTAGAGAAAGAGAGACATAAACTACAACTGACCTCCTCTTCCCACCCTCCATTCTTCCTCCCTGTTCTAATGTGTTTTTCTCGTTTTATCACTGACCCCCCTGCCACCAAAAAAAATTATAAAAAAAGAGAGAGAAGAGATTGGAAGCCAATTCAGCCGCCATACTGAGACGGCGGAAAAAAACACCATTGTTCGCTTTTTTGGGGGGGGGCAGTGACCAACAAACAAAAAAAAAAAAGAAAAAAATGGGATTGAAGTATTTGAGATGTCACATACCTACGCGGGTCTGTTAATGACTGGAATTCTGACAACTGAATTGAATTTCGTCAAAATGGCTCATACCCCCCCCCCCCCTCCCACGCCTCTCTCAATCATCCTATCCCCCCCCCCCCCCCCCCCCCACGTCACACCCCTCCACCCCCAGGGTAGATGGTTCAGATTTGTGTGGTGGTGTGAGGTGTGTTGTGGGAAACGGAGATATATCTATAAGTACTCTGTAAAACTATACTGTTCATGATTCATTCGTGAGATACAGGGAAACGGGAAAATACATCGCGCGCGTGCGTGTGCTTGTGTGTGTGTGAGAGAGAGAGAGAGAGAGAGAGAGAGAGAGAGAGACAGAGACAGAGACAGAGACAGATAGACAGACAAAGAGAGACACATAAAGACAAGACAGCGATAGTCAGACAGAAACACAGAGACAGTCAGACACCAACAGGAAGACCTGCAAATACAGACCGACAGAGTTAGAGACGGACAAACAACGTTGTAGACAGACAGACAAGACAGACTGAGGGAAAGAGACAGGGAGAGACAGGCCCAGAGAGACTGAAGTGGAGCAGCAGCGGCAGTACACTGTGAAGATCCTCGCTCCTCTGAGAACAAAGAGGGGTGTGTGTGTATATGTGTGTGTGTGTTAGGTGCCGTTTTTCACACGTGGCCCACACTCCTCTTAACCTCACGTAGTGTGTGGTGTGTGTTGTGTGTGTGTGAGAGAGAGCGTATGTGTGTGTGTGTGTGTGTGTGTGAGAGAGAGAGAGCGTGTGTGTGTGTGTGAGAGAGAGAGAGAGCGTGTGTGTGTGTGAGAGAGAGAAGAGAGAGAGAGAGAGAGAGAGAGAGCGTTTGTGTGTGTGTGTGAGAGAGAGAGAGAGAGAGTGTGTGTGTGTGTGTGTGTGTGTGTGTGTGACTCAGTGAGTGTGTATGTGTGTGTGTGCGCGCGCGCACGCGGACGTGCGTTTACCAAAGTATACCTTAACCTTAAACATGTCAGGCATAGTATCTCAATTTCGATGTCAGGCCTTTTTCTTAGCAACAGCCAAAAAAAGAAAAAGAAAAAGAATGAAAATGAAAAACAAAGGTCCACCTTACAGCATGAGTGAGAGTCACACGTTCGCACAATATATATATAGAGATAGATAGATAGATAGATAGATATAATGCTATTGTTGTAAAACAATCACTGTAGGGATTTCTAAGAGGGAGAGAAGAGCGTATTAATTATGGAAATGTCCATTACTATCATTGTGATGATGATGACGATGACGATGATGACTGCGATGATAGTAGTGGCGGTGATGATTATGATACGTGTTGGCAATGATGAAAGAGATGAGTACGTGTTAGCAATGGTGATGATGGCATGATTATGGTCATATGATGGCAATGATGACAGTAAATAAGAAGCTGAGGACAGAGACGATGATACTGGTAGTTATGGTAGAAATATTGCAAGTCATAGTATTTGTAGCAGTGGCTGTAGTAGTACTAGTAGCAGCTGTAGTAGCAGCAGAAGTAGTAGGTAGTAGTATTGCAAGTCATAGTAGTTGAAGTAGTAACTGTAGTAGTAGTTATAGCAGCTGTAGTAGCAGCAGAAGTAGTAGGTAGTAGTATTGCAAGTCATAGTAGTTGAAGTAGTAACTGTAGTAGTAGTTATAGCAGCTGTAGTAGTAGGTAGTAGTATTGCAAGTCATAGTAGTTGAAGTAGTAACTGTAGTAGTAGTTATAGCAGCTGTAGTAGTAGGTAGTAGTATGCAAGTCATAGTAGTTGAAGTAGTAACTGTAGTAGTAGTTAAGCACTGTAGTATAGGTAGTAGTATTGCAAGTCATAGTAGTTTGAAGTAGTAACTGTAGTAGTAGTTATAGCAGCTGTAGTAGTAGGTAGTAGTATTGCAGTCATAGTATTGAAGTAGTAACTGTAGTAGTATTATAGCAGCTGTAGTAGTAGTAGTAGTATTGCAAGTCATAGTAGTTAAGTAGTAACTGTAGTAGTAGTTATAGCAGCTGTAGTAGTAGGTATAGTATTGCAAGTCATAGTAGTTGAAGTAGTAACTGTAGTAGTAGTTATAGCAGCTGTAGTAGTAGGTAGTAGTATGCAAGTCATAGTAGTTGAAGTAGTAACTGTAGTAGTAGTTATAGCAGCTGTAGTAGTAGGTAGTAGTATTGCAAGTCATAGTAGTTGAAGTAGTAACTGTAGTATAGTTTATAGCAGCTGTAGTAGTAGGTAGTATATTGCAAGTCATAGTAGTTGAAGTAGTAACTGTAGTAGTAGTTATAGCACTGTAGTAGTAGGTAGTATATTGCAAGTCATAGTAGTTGAAGTAGTAACTGTAGTAGTTATAGCACTGTATAGTAGTAGTAGTATTGCAAGTCATGTAGTTGAAGTAGTAACTGTAGTAGTAGTTATAGCACTGTAGTAGTAGGTAGTAGTATTGCAAGTCATAGTAGTTGAAGTAGTAACTGTAGTAGTTATAGCAGCTGTAGTAGTAGGTAGTAGTATTGCAAGTCATAGTAGTTGAAGTAGTAACTGTAGTAGTAGTTATAGCAGCTGTAGTAGTAGGTAGTAGTATTGCAAGTCATAGTAGTTGAAGTAGTAACTGTAGTAGTAGTTATAGCAGCTGTAGTAGTAGGTAGTAGTATTGCAAGTCATAGTAGTTGAAGTAGTAACTGTAGTAGTAGTTATAGCAGCTGTAGTAGTAGGTAGTAGTATTGCAAGTCATAGTAGTTGAAGTAGTAACTGTAGTAGTTATAGCAGCTGTAGTAGTAGGTAGTAGTATTGCAAGTCATAGTAGTTGAAGTAGTAACTGTAGTAGTATTATAGCAGCTGTAGTAGTAGGTATAGTATTGCAAGTCATAGTAGTTGAAGTAGTAACTGTAGTAGTAGTTATAGCAGCTGTAGTAGTAGGTAGTAGTATTGCAAGTCATAGTAGTTGAAGTAGTAACTGTAGTAGTAGTTATAGCAGCTGTAGTAGTAGGTAGTAGTATTGCAAGTCATAGTAGTTGAAGTAGTAACTGTAGTAGTAGTTATAGCAGCTGTAGTAGTAGGTAGTAGTATTGCAAGTCATAGTAGTTGAAGTAGTAACTGTAGTAGTAGTTATAGCAGCTGTAGTAGTAGGTAGTAGTATTGCAAGTCATAGTAGTTGAAGTAGTAACTGTAGTAGTAGTTATAGCAGCTGTAGTAGTAGGTAGTAGTATTGCAAGTCATAGTAGTTGAAGTAGTAACTGTAGTATAGTTATAGCAGCTGTAGTAGTAGTAGTATAGTATTGCAAGTCATAGTATTGAAGTAGTAACTGTAGTAGTAGTTATAGCAGCTGTAGTAGTAGGTAGTAGTATTGCAAGTCATAGTAGTTGAAGTAGTAACTGTAGTAGTAGTTATAGCAGCTGTAGTAGTAGGTAGTATATTGCAAGTCATAGTAGTTGAAGTAGTAACTGTAGTAGTAGTTTATAGCAGCTGTAGTAGTAGGTAGTAGTATTGCCAATCATAGTAGTTGAAGTAGTAACTGTAGTAGTTATAGCAGCTGTAGTATAGGTAGTATATTGCAAGTCATAGTAGTTGAAGTATACTGTAGTAGTAGTTTATAGCAGCTGTAGTAGTAGGTAGTAGTATTGCAAGTCATAGTAGTTGAAGTAGTAACTGTAGTAGTAGTTATAGCAGCTGTAGTAGTAGTAGTAGTATTGCAAGTCATAGTAGTTGAAGTAGTAACTGTAGTAGTAGTTATAGCAGCTGTAGTAGTAGTAGTAGTATTGCAAGTCATAGTAGTTGAAGTAGTAAACTGTAGTAGTAGTTATAGCAGCTGTAGTAGTAGGTAGTAGTATTGCAAGTCATAGTAGTTGAAGTAGTAACTGTAGTAGTAGTTATAGCAGCTGTAGTAGTAGGTAGTAGTATTGCAAGTCATAGTAGTTGAAGTAGTAACTGTAGTAGTTATAGCAGCTGTAGTAGTAGGTAGTAGTATTGCAAGTCATAGTAGTTGAAGTAGTAACTGTAGTAGTAGTTTATAGCAGCTGTAGTAGTAGTAGTTAGTATTGCAAGTCATAGTAGTTGAAGTAGTAACTGTAGTATAGTTATAGCAGCTGTAGTAGTAGGTAGTAGTATTGCAAGTCATAGTAGTTGAAGTAGTAACTGTAGTAGTAGTTATAGCAGCTGTAGTAGTAGGTAGTAGTATTGCAAGTCATAGTAGTTGAAGTAGTAACTGTAGTAGTAGTTATAGCAGCTGTAGTAGTAGGTAGTAGTATTGCAAGTCATAGTAGTTGAAGTAGTAACTGTAGTAGTTATAGCAGCTGTAGTAGTAGGTAGTAGTATTGCAAGTCATAGTAGTTGAAGTAGTAACTGTAGTAGTAGTTATAGCAGCTGTAGTAGTAGGTAGTAGTATTGCAAGTCATAGTAGTTGAAGTAGTAACTGTAGTAGTAGTTATAGCAGCTGTAGTAGTAGGTAGTAGTATTGCAAGTCATAGTAGTTGAAGTAGTAACTGTAGTTAGTAGTTATAGCAGCTGTAGTAGTAGGTAGTAGTATTGCAAGTCATAGTAGTTGAAGTAGTAACTGTAGTAGTAGTTATAGCAGCTGTAGTAGTAGTAGTAAGTATTGCAAGTCATAGTAGTTGAAGTAGTAACTGTAGTAGTAGTTATAGCAGCTGTAGTAGTAGGTAGTAGTATTTGCAAGTCATAAGTAGTTGAAGTAGTAACTGTAGTAGTAGTTATAGCAGCTGTAGTAGTAGGTAGTAGTATTGCAAGTCATAGTAGTTGAAGTAGTAACTGTAGTAGTAGTTATAGCAGCTGTAGTAGTAGGTAGTAGTATTGCAAGTCATAGTAGTTGAAGTAGTAACTGTAGTAGTAGTTATAGCAGCTGTAGTAGTAGGTAGTAGTATGCAAGTCATAGTAGTTGAAGTAGTAACTGTAGTAGTAGTTATAGCAGCTGTAGTAGTAGGTAGTAGTATTGCAAGTCATAGTAGTTGAAGTAGTAACTGTAGTAGTAGTTATAGCAGCTGTAGTAGCTGAAGCAGTAGTAGGCAAGTCATAGTATTTGTATTTATTTATTTATTTATTTATTTATATTTATTTATACCACTTCAAGTCACGAGATTTCTCTGCATGAAATTTGGACTTCTCTCCCCGGGGAGAGCGCGTCGCCTCAAGAGCAGCGCCACCTTTTTTTTTTTGGGTCTGCAACTGTATTTGTTTTCCCTATCAGAGTGACTTTTTTCTAAGAATTTTGCCAGGGACAACTCTCTTGTTGCCGTGGGTTCTTTTACGTGCGCTGAATAATTTTGTGTAACACACGGGACCTCGGTTTATCGTCTCATCCGAAAGACTAGCGCCCAGACCACCACTCATGGTCTAATGGATGGGGGAAAAGTTTCGGGCCCAAACGGGATTTGAACCACCGCACACTTCCGACCCGGACTTTTTGCATTCTAGACAGGCGCGTTACCTCTAGACCACCGATCCACAGCAGCAGGTATAATAGTAGCAGCTGTAATAGTAGCAGCTGCAGCAGAAGTAGCAGGTAGTCCTAGTAAAAGCAGCTGCAGCAGTAGAAGCAGAAGAAGAAGCAGAAGTAGGACTTACCAAAATCACTCGTGCAGTAGGCTTCCAGAAGCTCCTCGTGCGAACATGGTCTGCATTCTGGCGACATAAAAAAAGGAACACTGATTAATAACAGTTTGAAACAGATCTAGACCTACATCAATCGCAACAGCCACACACAGAGTGAAAACTGGCACAAACATGTAAACAAAATTAGAAGAAACACCACACACACACACACACAAATCGAACTCAATCGGATGAGACTATAAACCGAGGCCCCGTGTTCGAACGCATGCAGAACATCTTGCGCACACGTTAAATCCTGTTCCGCTTTTCGGAAGAGTAGGCCATTGTGTGCCGGTGGAAACAGACGACAAAATTTACAAAACCGCATACACACGGGGACTGGGTGTAAAAAAGCACATGAGTGCTTATTCCATTATCCTCGATAAAAAAAAAAGAATAAAGAAATAAAGAAACACACACAGGCACACACACACCACCACCACCACCACCACCACTTACATCCCCAGTCATACAAGTCACCGACAGGCAAAAGAATTCAAACCTAATACCCCCCAAAAAAAGAAAACCAACAACAAAAATCTGCCGCTTCAGCACAAAGCATTGCCACCTCTTGCGCCTTCACAAACAACACAGTGCCTGCTATTTTTTTTTAGACATCTCCTGCCTGTGTCGTTTGTATAGTTGAACTTTCACAGGCTGTCACCGCCACTCATAGAAGATGCCTGTCCCTCCTTCCATCTGTTAACTTCATAAAGCCTTGTGACAGACAGACAGACCAGTGTGTCTGTCCTATCCATGATTCAGAAGCACACGTCTGTCTGTCTGTCTGTCTGTCAGTCTGTCTGCCTGCCTGCCTGTCTGTTTGAGTGTCTCATCAGATGTTGTCATGTGGGCATCATATAATGATCTGTCTGTCTGTCTGTCTCATCACGAGATGTTTTCATGTGGGCATCATATAATGATCTGTCTGTCTGTCTGTCTGCCTGTCTCATCACGAGATGTTGTCATGTGGACATCATATAATGATCTGTCTGTCTGTCTGTCTCATCACGAGATGTTGTCATGTGGGCATCATATAATGATCTGTCTGTCTGTCTGTCTGTCTCATCAGGAGATGTTGTCATGTGGGCATCATAATGATCTGTCTGTCTGTCTGTCTGTCTCATCAGGAGATGTTGTCATGTGGGCATCATATAATGATCTGTCTGTCTGTCTGTCTCATCACGAGATGTTGTCATGTGGGCATCATATAATGATCTGTCTGTCTGTCTGTCTGTCTCATCAGGAGATGTTGTCATGTGGGCATCATAATGATCTGTCTGTCTGTCTGTCTGTCTCATCAGGAGATTTGTCATGTGGGCATCATATATATGATCTGTCTTGTCTGTCTGTCTCATCACGAGATGTTGTCATGTGGGCATCATATAATGATCTGTCTGTCTGTCTGTCTGTCTCATCAGGAGATGTTGTCATGTGGGCATCATATAATGATCTGTCTGTCTGTCTGTCTCATCACGAGATGTTGTCATGTGGGCATCATATAATGATCTGTCTGTCTGTCTGTCTGTCTCATCAGGAGATGTTGTCATGTGGGCATCATATAATGATCTGTCTGTCTGTCTGTCTCATCAGGAGATGTTGTCATGTGGGCATCATATAATGATCTGTCTGTCTGTCTGTCTCATCACGAGATGTTGTCATGTGGGCATCATATAATGATCTGTCTGTCTGTCTGTCTGTCTCATCAGGAGATGTTGTCATGTGGGCATCACATAATGATACAGAGGGTGGGGAGGCAGCAGTGGTCTTCCTCTGCTGTAATTAGCTCTCTTCAGCTGGAGTGGGCAGATATGACAGGTCTGTCTGCCATCTTTCAACCTGCTGTGGACAGGTCGTGTGATGACGAGAGACGCCTTGTGAGGAGGAGGAGGAGGAGGAGGAAGGGAAGGGGGAGGAGGAGGAAGGGGGAGGAGAAGGAGGAGGAAGAAGGAGGATGAGGGAGGGAGAGGGGGGAAGAACAGAGACAGACAGACTGACTGAAATGACTCCACTGTACATTGGCTAAAGTCCACAATACAGTTCAGTACATAATTGAGAAACGTATAGAGAAAAAGAAAAGAAAAAAAAAGAGAAACGCATGACATATCTAAACATTGCACACAATATTCTACAATGAAAAATTTATTCTTACTCACACGTTACGCCATTTATCTCCCCTACATTTCAAATCCTCAGTAGTTAAGTTTTTACTTTCCGCTTCTACTGTAATGATCATCACTATATCTAGACATAGGCCTAACTGAGATTTAAAAAAAAAAAACATGCTGAAGAAAATAACAATTATGTATCACGAAACCGACAGACATTGAGAGACACGCACAGACAGATTGGAAGATTGGGAGGGAGGGAGAGAGAGCGAGGGCGAGCGAGAGAGAGAGAGAGAGAGAGAGAGTTGGGAGAGAGAGAGAGAGAGAGAGAGAGAGAGATCTAGGCCTATCACTGTCACTGTTTCATGACCTTGGTGGAAGGCTAGTAACACTTCTATAGGCAAGGTCTTCACGTTGTAAGGACACGCCAGGCAGAAAGGAGAAGTTGAGCGTGGGGACTAACAGCCCTGTGCTTCTTGTATTGTTAGTACTGACGCGTGCCTGGTCACACCTGACCCATTGTCTCGCTGACCCCTAGGGGTCAAAGGGCTTAGCCGGTGTTGTCCTTTGTAACAGAGTGGGTATTGAATGTGTGTGTGTGTGTGTGTGAGGACAAGTTGTACAGGTGAGGGTTTGTTTGTTGTAGGGGGTTGGGTTTTCTCCTGGTCTGTGCAGGTGCTGTTTATGTTCCCTTTACGATGGCCTAGGTTATGTGTTCGATTATTTTTTTCCTTCAGTCAGGAAATGTATTCACCTTGACCTATAACGTAGTCCAGTAGTAGACCCTGTTGGGGCAGGCACCACTCAAAATGTTGCAACCAGCTTCCTCCACTTCAAGCGGTTTTTCAGCTTTTTGTAGCGAGTCGTTCCACTAAAGCCCCTTGCAAGGCCAGTCCACACTGGTGATGTCTTCCCCTCGTTCTTTTCTGTCTGCCTCTTTGTCTCACTCCTTCGGATGAGACTATAAACCGAGGCCCCGCGTGCGAACGCACGCAGAACATCTTGCGCACACGTTAAATCCTGTTCCGCTTTTCGTAAGAGTAGGCCATTGTGTGCCGGTGGGAACAGATGACAGAATTTACAAAAAACGCACACACACGGGGACTGGATGTTAAATAGTACATAAGTGCTTATCCATTATCCTCGATATAAAAGAATTTAAAAAATGAAAATAAAATAAACTCCTTGTATTGTTCCCTGTAGGACAGTCTTGGCCAGTCTACGTGTTGCCTTGCCCGTATCACCCCAGTTTGCGGGTTTTTCACTTAAGTCGGGAGCTCTTCATACGGTTCCATGGCGTTTTCAGTTCTGGTTTTTTTACTTCCTCGTTAGTGATGTAGTATAGATCTGTATGAAATACCCAGAGTTTACGAAACCATTTCATCTCCTTTGCCGTTTCACGTGCATACAAAGATACGGACATGAGCAGGGAACGCATCAGTCTGATCTTGAAGCTTGATGGCGATGTTCTTGTCGTTCCAGAGGACTTTCAGTTTGGTAATTGCAGCTGTGGTCTGCGCTACCCTTAAGAGAATTTCAGGCTTTGACGCCTTCATCAACTCTCTCATACGCATTTAATAAATAATCTAGTTACATGAGTAGTTGTACGCATGCATGCATCCATGCACGCACGCACACAGGAACACGTACTCAAATACCCCCAACCACACACACACACATATCTTGGGAATCAGTGACTAGGTTAGCTCGGGATAGGCAGGAGTGGAAGCGCTTTGTTGCTGCCCTACACACCACTGGGTGTAATGGTTGATGATGATGATGATGATGATGATGATGATGATGATGATGACACACACACACACACCCACCCAACACAACACACACATAAACACAAACACACTCACTCCACAATATAACACAACACCCCCCCCCCCCCCCCCCCCACACACACCCTCTAAAGGATCCAGCAGCACTCTGTCCACCCCCCCACCCCCCCCCCCCCCTCACACACACACACTCACCCTCTAAAGGATCCAGCAGCACTCTGTCCACACCCCCCCCCCCCCTCACACACACTCACCCTCTAAAGGATCCAGCAGCGCTCTGTCCACACCCCCTCCTCCACCCCCCCCCCCCCCCCCCCCCCCCCACCCACACACACACACACTCACCCTCTAAAGGATCCAGCAGCACTCTGTCCACTCCCCCCCCCCCACACACACACACTCACCCTCTAAAGGATCCAGCAGCACTCTGTCCACTCCCCCCCCCCCCCCCCCACACACCCTCTAAAGGATCCAGCAGCACTCTGTCCACTCCCCCCCCTCACCCCCTCTAAAGGATCCAGCAGCACTCTGTCCACTCCCCCCCTCACCCCCACACACCCTCTAAAGGATCCAGCAGCACTCTGTCCACTCCCCCCCCCCCCCCCCCCCACACACACACACACACACTCACCCTCTAAAGATCCAGCAGCACTCTGTCCACACCCCCCCCCCCCACACTGCACCCCCCCACACACCCTCTAAAGGATCCAGCAGCACTCTGTCCAACCCCCCTCCTCCACCCCCCCCTACACCCCCACTCACCCTCTAAAGGATCCAGCAGCGCTCTGTCCACCACAGCCTCCACGTCGTACTTCAGGGTCAGGGCCGGGATGCCCGTGAAGCGGGTAGTCCTCTGCACCTCCACGAACAGCCACAGCGACTCCCCGCCCCTCCCCACCACACACACCTCCCGGCTCTCCTCCCCCTCCCCCTCTCCCTTCCCACTCCCTTCTCCCTCCATCTCCCCCGAAGTCCGCACCAGAGGCATCATGGTCTGGGACCTCACTTCTTCCAGACCCAGCCTGTAGTTCCTCTGTCGGGGCCGAGAGTAGGACGAGGAGGAGGGGAATTCCTGGGACACCTGAGCCACCGTGTGGCGACTGTGGGCCAGGAAGCACAGGCGGTAGTCTCCCCGGAGGTAGGGGGCGACCTCCAGGCGGATGGCTCCGTAGGCACTGGTCCACTGCAGGCTGCCAGAGCTGCAGCCTGTCTTCACGCTCAGGACGGCGCGGTCCTCGTCCTCTGAGCTGTGTTGGGGAAAAAAGACATGTCAAATATACATCAGTGATTGATCATGATGATGATACGGATAATGATGATGATGAAGAAGACGAAGATGATGATGATAATGATAATAATGATGAAGAAGAAGAAGATAATGATGATGATGATGATGATGATGATGATGATGATCATCATCATCATCATCATCACCACCACCACCACCACCACCACCACCACCACCACCATCATCATCATCATCATCATGAGTGAAGAGGAATGAGGGGTGAGTACTCCCGAAAGTGGACTGTGCATGGTTACTTTTTTTTTAATACTCTGATGGCATTATTATTAACTAAGACGACTGCGTATAGATAAACATCAACACTGGCATTAAAACGACGACGACGAAGATGAAGAAGGAGGAGGAGGGGGAGGAGATGGAGGATAAGAAGAAGAGGAAGAAGAAGAAACAACAACTAGAAGACAACAGAAGAAGAAGAAGAAGAAGAAGAAGAAGAAGAAGAAGAAGAAGAAGAAGAAGAAGAAGAAAAGGAGAAGAAAAAGGAGAAGAAAAAGAAGAAGAAAACAACAACGACAATAAATAAAAAAAAGATGGAAAAGAAGAAGTCAGACAGACGGAGGCTGAGACAGAGACACAGAAGGAAAGAGAATACTGACATAATGATAAACCCCGACAGCCTGCCTTTATACATACAATATGTAATAAAGAGGGCATGCACAGCTCTCTTCATGGCGGCAACACTGCCCATTTAAAACACTGATCACCTTGGCAGATAAGAATTATGAACAGCAGGAAAACTGTCTGTGCTGTCATGTTGTGTCTGCTAGAAATCCCTACTCCCCCCTCCCTCCCTTTACACTTTTCCACCCTCCCCGTCATGTTTTGTCTGCTAGACACCCCCCTCCCCCCCCTTCCCGAGTATTCTGCCAAAAACGCATTGCCAACACCCTGATTGCCTGTCTGTCTGTCTACCTCACTAGCTAAATTCCTTCTCTCTCTTTTTGTGTTTTGCTTTTGATTTGTTTCTCTTCACTTTAAAAAAAACAACCTCCCTGTAATAGTTTAGTGGAGTTTTAGATTTTGATTGTTCCTTTCTTTCGTTTTCCTCCCCCCCCCCCCCCCCCCCTCCATTCCGTGTTCTCTTCCCTTTTCTTCACTTCTATTCCGTTTTAATCCTTTTACCCCCAGCCCTATCTCTCTCTCTCTATCTCTCTATGTTGTGTGTGTGTGTGCGTGTGTGAGCGTGCGTGTGTGTGCGTGCGCGCGCGCGCGTGTGTTTGTGTGTGTGTTGTGTGTGTGTGTGTGTGTGTGTGTGTGTGTGAGTGCGTGTTTGTGTGCATGTGTGTGTGACCACGTTAAGTTCCGTCAGGGGAAAAACGAAACAAAAAGGAACACAAAAAAGTAACTACATTTCATCCATAAAAAAAAAATCAACTAGCAAAACTTCCAAACAAAAGATGCCAAGCTTTACAGCTCTGCTAAACACTCGATAAAAAAGAATATATAAATAAATAAATAAATAATAGTTTGTGCTATGGTAGCGGCTTGGGCGTTCGACTAAGAAGAATCATTCGACTAAGAGAAGTCAACGAATTATATATATATATATATATATATATAATATATATATATAATATATATATATATATATATATATATAAACATTTGAAGCTAAGTCTATGTTAAAAAAGCAAACTTAAAGTGAACATCCCTTTTATTCTTATGAGCGCTTTGATTTGTTTTTTTGCAAGATAAAGCGCTTATAAATTTCATGATGTAGTAGTAGTAGTAGTAGTAGTAGTAGTGTTATCATTCTTCTTTTCTTTATAAACTAAAACCGGCGGCAGACATTCGAAATCCAGGCTCTAACAGGACGACAGAACGTGCTGTGTACGACAAAAGGGCAACTGGATGTAGGGCAGAGTTGGTTGCTGCAGTGATAAAGCATCTCCACATTCAAGTTCTTTTTATCAGACGGCGCACGTAAATGTTGCGTTCACCTTCCGCTTTCAAAGTGAAACCACGTACAACAGCAGAACATGACGATAGTAGGGAATAAGAGAAAAGTTAAAAGAAGTGGACAGGGGGTAAAGGAAGTGAGGGGGCGAAGTCGGGGAATGGGGAGAGAGGGATGGAGAGAGGTGAGAGAGAGGGATGGGGGAAGGGGGGGGGGGGGGGGGGGAGGGAGAGAGCGAAAAAGAGAGAGCAACAGAGAGACAGACATAGAGAGAGACAGCAACAGCAGATAAATACTAGAAAGACAGCTCTAGGCAAACAGCAACATAGTACTGAGACCGACAGTAACAGAACGAACGAGAGATGGAAACAGACATTAGATCTGTAAGATACTAAAAAAATGAAACAGATTGACAGACAGACACACACACAGACAGACAGACACACACAACACACCCACAGCGATAGAAAAGAGACGGGGGAGAGGGAGGAGGAAACACACACCACACAAAAGACAGAAAGACAGCGATCTACAGACAAGAGACAGGAAGAGAGAGAGAGAGAGAGAGGGAGGGAGAGAGAGAGAGAGAGAGAGAGAGGGGGGGGGGGGGGGGGGGAGAGAAGAGGGGGGGGGGGGGAGAGAGAGGAAGAGGGGGGGGGGGGGGGGGGAAGATCTATGAATCAAGCCAAGGGCAGTTAGTCAGGGGGAGATAAAAATACCGACGTGACGGGGTGCGCGTTCCTCTTAGCAACACGCGACATGGGGCCAAGTTGTGTTTTTTTTTCTTCTTTTTTGTTCTTCTTTTTCCTGGCAGTTACTGTTCAGGTACCTCCGGTGTGCCATTGAATCATTGCAATTCTCACATACCAACCAACGATAGCTATTTCACTCGTGAAGAAGAAAAAGAAGAAGAAGAAAAGAAAGAAGAAAAAAGAAAGAAAGAAGAAAAGAAAAAGAAGTGTACGACCTTTTCTGTGTTGTTCACTTGTGTGACTTTGTGTAGAAGTGGGCTTTATTTTTTTTGTTTAAGTCGGCAGATTTGTTTCTTCTATGTGTCTGTGTGTGTGTCTCTGTCTGTCTGTCTGTCCCTCTCTCTAAATATAATGTTAGAAAAGATAAAATAAATAAATAAAATAGACCAGTACATAGATGCCCAAAATACAAATATCCTCATAGCATTTTCCTGGTATCATCGTTAAAGTCAAAATATAAGATGAGGACGACAAGGGCTCGATTCCCGTTCAAGGAGGATATTTTCCCCTGGGGTTAACATCAGTACAGTCTCCACTCTCCCCAAAAGTCCTTCGGATGAGACTATAAACCGAGGTCCCGTGTGCCAACGCACGCAGAACATCTTGCGCACACGTTAAATCCTGTTCCGCTTTTGGTAAGAGTAGGCCATTGTGTGCCGATGGGAAAAGATGACAGAATTTACAAAACGGCATACGCACGGGGACTGGATGTAAAAAAAAGCACGTAAGTGCTTATTCCATTATCCTCGATATAAAAGAATAAAATATTTTTAAAAATAAATATAAAAAAATATGATAGGTCTACTGGAAAAGTAAAACATATACATACATATATACACATGTATATATATATATATATATATATATATATATATATATATATATATATATATAAAATATATATATATATATATATATTATCATATTTTTTTTCTTGTTCCAGGGCAAAATCTCCGAAGTTCACCAATGGTGAGATTTTTCGCATTTATTATGTGACAATTCCCCCCCCCCCCCCCCCCCCCCTCTCCCCTACCTCCCTCCCTACCATTAAGATAGCGGCATTTCAACTTCAGGGATGGTATCCAAGCGTGTGTGTGTGTGTGTGTGTGTGGGTGTGTGTTTGTTTTACCCCCAAAATGCAACCCGTTCCTACCGGCACGCAATGCCAATGGCCTACTTCATTAAGTAATTAGTCGGTAAGGAATCAAAGTTGCAAAGCTTTCACTTTCAAAAACAAGTTCGGGGAGAGAGAGAGAGAGAGAGAGAGAGGGAGAGAGAGAGAGAGAGAGAGAGAGAGAGAGAGAGAGAGAGAGAGAGAGAGAGAGGAGAGAGAGGAGAGAGAGAGAGAGAGAGAGAGAGAGAGAGAGAGAGTGCAGACGACTTCAGAGAGTTCAGTGCATGCAATAGAAGAAACTGTTGGACATGATTTAGAACAGTTGTGTCAAAATGCTCTGTTTAATGCCGTCTCTGGAAAAAGACGTGTCAGCTCTACTAGAGCTCTCTCTCTCTCTCTCTCCCTTTCTCCCTCTTTTTTCCTCTCCTTCCCCATCTCTCCCTCCATTCTCTATCAAACCTCCCCTGCTTTTCTCTCTCTCCCCACCCCCCTCCCCACCCACCACTCTCTAGTCTCTCTCTCTCCCCTCTCTCCCCCCCCCCCTCCCCTCTCTCTCCTCTCCCTAGCCTCTCCTCCTTCTCTCTCCCCCCCCCCACCCCCCCCCCCCCCCCCCTTGTATTTGGGCGGCAGTTTTAAAACGTCACTCACACACTCACACTCACTCTCACAGAGACCTCGGCAAACTGATCCCTCTTTGCCCTCAGTCCCGTTTCTATTTGTCCGGAACATCTACGCACGTGCTCAAGTAGGCCCTGGGCCTAGCTAGCCTCGCGCAGGTCCGGCAGAGCAGCACAGGGCTGAGACATTCCACAGTCCACATGGCAGGCTTAGTTAGGCCCAGGCCTAGTTTGCCATGCACTTTGCCCAGTTTACACCGGCACACACACACGCGCGCGCGCGCGCGCGCAGACACACACACACACACACGCGCGCGCGCGCAGACACACACACATCCTGGCCTTAGCCTAGGCTTGCCTTCAGGTGTGTAAGCTCCTTCCTTTTGCAGAAGAGAGCGAGGGAGCGCGCGCGCGAGAGAGAGAGAGAGAGAGAGAGAGAGAGGGAGAGAGAGAGAGGGAGAGACAGAGACAGACAGAGAGAGGGAGAGAGACAGAGAGGGAGAGAGAGAGAGAGAGAGAGAGAGAGAGAGGGCAGGGGGACAAGGAGGAGGCGGAAGACGTCATGAGGAGGAGGTTGATGCTGAAGACGTTAAAGACGAGGAGGAGGAAGACTGACGAGCATCCATCTCCATGAAGGAAGCTGTCTGAAAAACGAGAGGTCGCGCTCAGGTACACTGGGTGAATAGAGAAGCCCAACACTTCTCATTCGGCACTGCATTCCCCATACGATAATAATTCTAAATGACCGTCTGGGTATATAATATATATATATATATATATATATATATAGAGAGAGAGAGAGAGAGAGAGAGAGAGAGAGAGAGAGGGGAGGGAGAGAGCGAGAGAGAGAGAGAGAGAAATAGAGAGAGATAGAGAGAGATAGACAGACAGATAGATAGATAGATAGACAGATGGATGGACAGACAGACACACACACAGTGTTTTCGAGCCAGATGCGACAGATACACAAGAAATCCGTTAATATATTTCACATATCATCATCAATCGTTACCGCCGCCACCACCACCATTTCTGCCCCTAGAGATCTCCGAGGTGCAGTCAGATCAGGAATGTTCAATGAAAGACCAACAGGTGTAGGTAGCACTTAGTCTTACCACCCTTTTCTGCTACTACTGTCTGTCAGCAGTTCTCCAACCCAACTGGTCCTCCTGCCAACACCAACAGCACTGAGCCTCTGCAGTGCCTCTTACCGCAGAAACCCAGTGCGGCTGCCATCGCCACTGTTACTGTGTTAGTGTGACTATAGTATACTACTACTTTGTCTTTAGGTGCAGAGGCTCTCTCCCCCAACTTTGTATTGTATACTGCAAACCCAGCAGCAATCTTTTTCTTGTCTTTTCACAGTGTTCATGTATTCAAGGAGGGCATTCTAGTTTTCATGTATGTTTTTAAGGAGGGCATTCTAGTATGTTTTTAAGGAGGGCATTCTAGTTTTCATGTATGTTTTTAAGGAAGGCATTCTAGTTTTCATGCGTGGTTTTAAGAAGGGCATTCAAGTTTTCATGTATGTTTTCAAGGAGGATATAGTTTTCATGTATTCAAGGAGGGCATAGTTTTCATGTATTCAAGGGGGGCATAGTTTTCATGTATTCAAGGAGGACATAGTGTTCATGTATTCAAGGAAGGCATTACAGTTTACATGATGTATGTTTATAAGGAGGGCATGGTTTACATGTGTACGGTGGAAGGGAAAAGGGTAAAATAGTCACAAGGCTAAAACTAAAGGTGCGGCCAAAGTAGGAGGGTGTGAAGGGAGGTGAAGTTGGAGGGTGGTGGGGGAGGGGGGGAGGGGGGGGGGGGGATAAAAAGCAAAGATGGCACCAAGGGGAAAACTGTTGACTGAGGGTCTGTGTAAACAGAGCAGCGTTTACAGACTGCATCGCTCTGCTGTCTGCCTCAGGTGGTTCTGTCTGTCTCTCTGTCTGTCTGTCTCTCACTCTGTGTGTGTGTGTGTGTCTCTCCCTGTACGTAAGCGCTGTGTGTGTATGTGTGTGTGTGTGTGTGTGTGTGTGTGCGTGATGTGTGCGTGTGTGTATGTGTTGTGTGTGTGTGTGTGTGTGTGTGTGTGTGTGTGTGTGTTGTGTGTGTGTGTGTGTGCGTGCGTGTGATAGGCAGAACAGGAATTGAGGGACAGAAGCACTGGGCAGATACAAAAGACAGGCGCTGAAAAACAAAAGTGAAGGAAGAGAGATGGACTGAATAGGAGTGTGCGTTTATGTGTGTGTGTGTGTGAGAGAGAGAGAGAGAGAGAGAGAGAGAGAGAGGAGAGAGAGAGAGAGAGGGAGAGAGAGAGATAGAGAGAGAGAGCTCTGGTCTTACAGGCAAACTAACAACAAGTAGCACTCAAATCCATATCATACACGGTTTTCTACGCTGGAACTCACAAACCTCATCAAATCAATCCACCCCCTCTACTACCACAAACACCAGCAGACCTCACCAAAATCTGCCTCCAGTGTTGACTGAAGGGATTGTGGCCAGCAGTTCAGTCACTGAGTCAGCTCTCTTCCACCAATCCATCCATCCATCCCTCCTCCAGTACAGACAAAACACAGCTAGCCGTTTCACTAATATATAATAACACAGGGATACTAGACTCCCCATCAGAGGGATTGAAATCTGTAAAGCCACTGCGTCAATGTTGCCCATGGCAGTTCAACACGGAGCCTTGAGCCTGGCACTGGTCTGGGATAAAGCGGTAAAGATATCCGCGTGATTGCCACCACCGTCACTCTCTTTATGGTCTGTAACCATGTACGCATGTGTGGGATATACTACATGGAGGAATTTTTTCCTCTTTCGTTCCTCAGCTTGAGCTCTGACGGTCACCAACTGGTGAAATTTTGTGTATGGGACGATTTTTGCCCAACCGATAGAGGATGTGTTTAGGGCTGAAGGAGAAGGAATCTACTATATTTGTTGTTGTTGTTGTTCTTTTACCTCGTACCCCAAAACTTCACTCACTGTAAAATTACCTGCACTTTCCATACAATAATAACTCATTCCAGTCAATTTTCGATCCACTCCCAAAATGCTCTGACTAAGCAACATGTTGTGGCCACAGTATCAGCAGCGTTTTGTTGTTGGAAATTTCAATTACAAGTATATTTGTTTATAAACAATTTTATATTAAAAATCATGGAATATAACCCTATCCTCTTGTTACTACAAGAAATCTGACTTCACCAGTAAAGCCTTTGTGCGACAGTCATCTGAATAACAGCGTACTTTTGACAGGTGGTTTTGATATGTCACGTCCTAATCGTAACAATATGACTAATTCTGGTACCTGTCTTTTCTCCACCTTGCTTGTTACAGGGTCTCTTGTTTTGGTGTTAAAATTTATTTATTTTTTTATTTTAGAACTCTTGGGGTACTGTGGATGATTTCGAACAGCCATAGCGTGCACAATTTATACTCAAAGTTCCAAGCTTTGCTACTACTTGATTGAAATCCTGCATGATGTATACTATACTACAGATCCAGTCAATGGCAAAAGGCAATAACTAAATGTGCTTACGGGTGTGGTCCTATCAATTCGTGGTTGCACAATGGAACAACTGAAAATATGATCTCCAAAAAAGAAGAAGAAAAAAACGAAAAAAGAAATAAATAAATAATAAGAATGACCCCCTCACACACACACACACACACACACACACACACACACACACACAACACACACACACACACACACATACTCTGTGCTTCTTTTAATAGATGAGAAGATAATCACGATTTTCCATGGGCGGGTAGTTTCCCCATCTGTAATATTTCTCTTCTCTTTGGTTATTACATAATGTTTATTGGGTGTGGTGGGTTTTTTCCTGTTCTGTTGGGGTTTGTTTATAAGGAGGATCCGTTTGTTTTAGTTGCTTACGTTGTTGTTTGATTATTGCTGGCCACCCCCCCCCCCCCCCCCCCCCCCCCCCCGCAATCTCTCGTTTGTTTTCATTAATTAAACCAGTTTTGCAGCAAGGGAATGCATATTAAGATTTTCCACTTCCAGTTCACACACACACACACACAAAGCCAAATTAATGCCCTGACTGCCTGCTTGCTATGCCCCCCCCCCCCCCTCCCCCCACCCCTTCTCTCTCTCTCTCCCTCTCTCTCTTCTACTCTACTCGGGGTCCTGAACACGAGTGTTTTTTATCTTGCAGGTGTAGATTACGGTCACATTGCTCGTGTCATAACACAGTGGTGGTCTGTTTGTCACATACACATACACACCCACACCACCACATGTGCAGCAATCATAATATAGAAGTAGGGAGTGTTATCACCCCCCCCCCCCCCCCCCCCACGGTTTTCCGTCCGTCCGTCCGTTCGTCTAGCTCTGTCTGTCTGTCTCTCTGTCTGTCTCTGTCTCTGTCTCTGTCTCTGTCTCTCTCTCTCTCTCTCACAGTGTGTGTGTGTGTGTGTGTGTGTGTGTGTGTGTGTGTGTGTGTGTGTGTGTGTGTGTGTGTGTGTGATTCAGATTCAGAAAGATTTTTTTTTCAGATTCAGAATATTTTATTGTCATTTAAGTCATATAGACTGTGTGTGAGTGTGTGTGTGTGTGTGTGTGTGTGTGTGTGTGTGTGTGTGTGTGTTTGTGTGTGTGTGTGTTTGTGTGTGTGTGTGGGTGCGCCCGCGCGCATCTACTTTTTGTTCGTTGCTGGTTGTGGTGGTGGGTTTTTGTTATTGTTTAGCTATATGGGATTTTGTTTTGATTGGGGGGTTTTTGTGCTTAATTTATATATATGGGTTTTTCGGTTTGGTTTTTTACTTTACACTTACGGAGTGTGTTTGATTAAAACTGTACTACATCGTGGTATCAAAACTTTGCCCTAGGCAACAAAACCCCAACCCAACCCCACAATACATAATACATTTTAACAGTAAGCCAGGAGCGCAAAACCCCAACCCAACCCCACAATACATAATACATTTTAACAGTAAGCCAGGAGCGAACATGAAGACCATAGTAGGCTACACTACTATACACTATATATTATTATGACACTATGGACAGCGACAGTAACGTGCCATCATCACCACACACACACAACAGACACAGGGACTTGAACAACATGGCACCACGTGTGCCGCTGAGTGACACAGACCACCCTCACTAACCCTCCTCCCTCAGGCAGGCAGACCGACCAACACACGCTCAGGTTTACAAGCAAACGAACATGTATACGCACGGCCGCACGCACAGACACGCCTGCACGCACGCCCGCGCGCATGCATGCACACACACACAGAAGAGCTCGTGCGCGCAAAAACAACAGGAGAAAACTATGCAAGTGAATGGAGATGTGTGTCTGTGTATTTATTTAATTTATTTTATTTTATTCTTTTATATCGAGGATCATGGAATAAGCGCTTATGTTATGTGCTTTTTTACATCCAGTCCCAAGTGTGTATGCGGTTTTGTAAATTCAGTCATCTGTTCCCACCGGCACACAATGGCCTACTCTTACGAAAAGCGGAACAGGATTTAACGTGTGCGCAAGATGTTCCGTGTGCGTTCGCACATGGGGCCTCGTGTGTGTGTGTGTGTGTGTGTGTGTGTGTGTGTGTGTGTGTGTGAGAGAGAGAGAGAGAGAGAGAGAGAGAGAGAGAGAGAGAGAGAGAGAGAGAGAGAGACAGACAGACAGACAGACAGACAGACAGACAGACAGGAGAGGAAAAGGGGGGAAGCAGAGAAAAAAAAATCTTTTTTTTTTTAAACCCAGTTTTCTCTCTCTCTCTCTCTCTCTCTCTCTCTCTCTCTCTCTCTCTCCTCTCTCTCTCTCTCTCTCTCTCCCTCTCCACCTGCTTACATACTTTCTTCACTTACGCGCATTCCTCCTTGCAGGTTCTCATACGTTCCCACCCCACTCGGCTCTACAGTCAGTGGCTGTGGAGGTGGGTGTGGGGGGAGGAATGATGGGGAGGGCAATTGAATGGGGGGGGGGGGGGGGGGGGGAGGGGGGGGGGGGGGAGACGGGTGCATGACGGAGCCAGCCGAGTGTGTTTGTCGGCTAAGGTTGTATTATATTTCAAAGTCTCCAAGGTCGGGCCAGATTATTGAAGTTGTCTGAGAGAAGAAGAGAAGGGAGGCAGTAGAGTAGAGAGGAAGAGGTTGCACTGGAGTTTTTTACTCTGGGCTCAAGTTTATTTTTCCGTCGGACTTTTGTCTTCTTTCTTTTCCCTTCTTCCAACCACCTGTTGAATCTGTCTGTCTGTCTGTCTGTCTGTCTGTCTGTGATTCTTGGCTGGCTGGTCGGCTGTCTGTCTGTCCGTTTCTGTGTGTGTGTGTGTGTGTGTGTGTGTGTGTGTGTGTGTGTGTGTGTGTGTTTCTTTCTCTCTCTCTTCTCTCTCTTCTCTCTCTCTCTCTCTCTCTTCTCTCTCTCTCTCTCTCTCCCCACACACACACACAACACTCTCAGATATATGGGAAAAGTGTGTGTGTGCGTGCGTGTGTGTGTGTATGCGCGCGCGCGCGCGGTGTGTGTGTGTGTTTGAGTGTGTATTTATTTATCTACACTATTCCTTTATTTCGCGGAAAACGGAATACGCACTCGTGTTTTTTGTTGTTGCCTGTTTTGTTTGATTTGGGTTTTTTGGGGTTTCGTTGAACAACCTGTCTCTGTGTGCATGCTGCTTTGTTTATCATTCTATCAACCATTTCCACCGAACAAATGGCATGCCTACTCTTCCCAAAGGTAGAACGGGTTTTTGACGTGTGTGTGTGCAAGATGTTTCGTGTGCGTTTGTACACGGGACATTTAACACTATTCTGAGTAAACAATAACAGTATACAATAATACAGAAAGACAGACAACATAACATGCAGGCATAACCAAGAGCAGAAAAAAAGGAAGAAAAGATAATAAAAAGAAAATGCCAGCCAGCCAGCCAGCCAGTCAGCCAGCCAACCAGCCAGAGCAAATAAACAAAAAAGATGTTACAGACTAAACTAACCTTTCGCCAAAGAACGCACACTTGGCAACGCTTTGGTTTGGGTGGCAAAGTTTCATGAATGGTGGCGCATGTGTACATACATGTATGTAGTCTGCTGCTGAACAAGCAAAAAACCTAGATGTATATCATCTTGTTGCACACGTCCACGAACACACACGCACACGCGCCTAAGTATACTGTGTAACCTCCAACACACACACAAACACACACATACATACACAGGGTAACACACACACACCACACACAAGCACGCACTTATGCACACACCAACACAACACACGCACGCACGCATACACACACACACACGCGCGCGCGCGCGCGAACGTACGCACACACGCAGGTATACGCATGCCTACAGTGTATCCTCACACTCTCTCTCCCTCCCTCACTCTCTCTCTCTCTCTCTCTCTCTCTCTCTCTCTCCTCTCTCTCTCTCTCTCTCTCTCCACACACACACACACACACACACAGGGCAATGTTGATATTGGCAAGCAACCAGCTAGTACTGTCTCTCTCCCCCCCCCCCCCCCCCCCCCCCCCCCCCCCCCCCCCCCCGTCCACACTCACACACACATTATTACACCAGACACGCTCTGACGTCGCGTCTGCGACTGGCGAAGATTTTACCCCGTTTATTTGACTTTTTCTTTTCTTCTTTTTACAGAAACGATAAAACGGGAAACTGGCAGTCGGAAGGGGAAGAGTGAAATGTAATGGGAGAGAGAGAGAGAAAAAGTGAGAGAGAGAGAGAGCGAGAGAGAGAGAGAGAGAGAGAGAGCGATAGAGAGCGAGAGAGAGAGAGAGAGAGAGAGAGAGAGAGAGAGAGAGTGAGAGAGAGAGAGCGAGAGAGAGAGAGCAGGGGGAGGGTGACGGGTACTATATACATTTGCCAACAGAATACACGTTCACACACATGGATCCTGACTCTTTGAACTCCCCCCCCTACCCCCCCCCCCCCCACACACACACACACTCGTAAACACCCCCCCCCCCCCCTCCCACACACACAAAACACACACTTTCATATAAATCCTCAAATCCATTATCTATTCGAACACACCATAAAACGCTATGAAGAAGAACTTTGCTTTCCTTTTCAATACACTAATCGAAATTTAAGCCAATTTTGACGTTTCATAAGAAAAACCCAACAAAACTCAAAACAGACAATAATAAATATCCCCAATCCTCCTCCCTAAATAGATAAAAATAAAATAAAACCCCAAACAAAAACACGAGCTGAACCAAACGAAAGATATGTCTGTCTGTCTGTCTATCTATCTATCTACTTTGAACCAAAGGAAAATATGTCTGCATAAACTATAATCTATCTTCTTCACTTTTTCATATCTTCGCTTCGACAGAAAAACAATTTTACTCATAAGAAAACTAAGGGATAAGCTAAAAACAACCAAAACGACCAGCAATCTCGCCAGTGGGAAGCCAATGGAATGAAAACACAACAGACAGACGAGCTGCAGTCGCAGTGAACGCTATTTGCCAAGCCAACTTCACTCTCACACACACCTGCCTCTGTCAACCGCACACACTTGCTGCATGACGACTGCAGACTATCGTACGCTTCGTAAGCCACAGACCTGACAGAAAAACAAGCTTCTGGAGAGCAGCTTTGGGGAACGACAATGAAGGGAAATGGCAATTTATTTATTTTTGGTTAAAGAGAAGGCGGTTAGAAGAACAGTGAGTATAACAAGCCAGTTAGCTGCTAGGTGTGACTGTGTGTGTGTGTGTGCATGTGCAGATGTGTGTGTGTTGTGGTGACCTGACAGCAACAGGAGCTGAGGACATGCTCTCTGGGGGAGAACCATGAAGGGAATGGCAATTTTATTTTTTTTTGGTTAAAGAAAGGCGTATATTAGAAGTAAAGATAAAATAGAAGGCGGTAGCTTGTGTTGGGTGTGTGTGTGTGTGTGGTGTGTGTGTGTGTGTGTGTGTGTGTGCGCGTGTTCGTGCTGTGTTGGTTTTTCTGTTTGGATTGTATGTGTGAACTCTGCGATTTCATTTTTTTTTTTCTTTTAAAATAATTCTTCTTGAGTATTCATTTTTTTTGGGGGAAAAGAGGGGGCGAGTCGGGGGTGAAGGGAGGGGTGTGTGATCAATTTTATAAACAGTTCTTAAGTTACAAAGCTACAATACATGGGAAGTTTATACGGTCTCACGTTTAAAAAAAATTACAAATAATAGGCAGGAAAAGTTGAAAGACTAAGATACATAGTGTATTGTATGACTATCAGTGTGCACACACTCACTTGTAAACACACACACACACACAACACACACACACACAGAGCGCCAATAACTACTTGAAATCATCATGACACATCCCTATACTCAAAACACTACCTGCACTTGTCTATATATAGGCGCCCTACAGATCCACTTGATGTATGTCTGTAACTAAGTTGTGCCTAAGGACATGTATGTCAGCTTACCTGCCCCTGTTTATCAAGCTATAGTGCCAGCACCTATCTGATTCTCAGAGTCTGTCTGGCGTCCATCATCTTGTTCTGTGTACACAACTCTCCAGCCCTGGCAGCCTATTTAACAACAATCCCTCTGTTTTTAAACTTATGGCCAGAGTGCTTGGTTAGTCCATGCAGTCACTTTCCCACCATGCCCTGTCCTTCTCTTAACTTAACTCTTCTTAGTGTTAGTACTTTTCCCCCTTCTAGCCTAGCAGTGTGTTTACAAGTCTTCCCAAATCCAATTTCCCACCACCATCAATAATCTGTCTGTCTGTCTGTGTCTGTGTGTGTTCTTGTTTTCTGTAATTGATATTAGACGAAAATTAAGGACTGGTTGCAAAAATAATGGAAAGCAATAAGGAGAAAGATAGGAGCTCGTGTGTGTTTGTGTGTGTGTGTGTGTGTGTGTGTGTGCGCGCGCGTGCGCGCTCGCGTACGTGCGCGTGCATCTCTCTCTCTCTCTCTCTCTCTCTCTCTCTCTCTCCTTCCACGCTTGGCTTGCCACCGTTGTGAAGCAAGCCGTGGGAAGAGAGGAGAGTGAGAGAAGGGTGGGAGGAGAGGAGAGGGGAGGGGTGGATGGGTGCATGGGAAAAACGTTCCGTATGGAGGGTGGCATCGTTTGGTTGTTTAGAGTGGCTTTGGGCTTTTAAAAAAAAATCTGTTTCTGCGAGATAAAGCCGTTCTCTCTCTCTCTCTCTCTCTCTCTCTCTCTCTCTCTCTCTCTCTCTTTCTTTCTCTCTCTCTCCCCTCTCACACTCAGTGAAGCGTGTCTTGTGACACAGTGACATCTGTGGGAAAATTGTAAAAAAAGGTTGGCAACTTTTTAATTCCTCCGTCTGTCTCGTTCCTAGATTTGGTCACGTATGATAGCCATGATAATTGTGACTGCTGTGCGCGTCTTACTACCAAAACTGAATTAAAGAGAAATGAAACGTTTGATAGATAATATCCTCCTGTTATTATTACCGTTATCAATACGCTATTCTTCTTCTTATTATTATAATTATTATTATCATTAATATTACTATTATCATCACCATCGTGTAAGTGCCTAATATGAAGTTTGTTTCGAGCAAACAAAACTAATTGAAACATTTGATAAGGCAGACTGAAAAGACAAAATCTATAGTGACCAGGTAAATATTCATTTAGTGTTTTATGTTTATCATAGTGCTAACATCGGGATAGCCTACTTCAGAAAGAAAGCATTTCCTTTAAACACGCCTGCGCGCGCAATGCACGCACAACAGGCGATAGAGAGAGAGTGAAAGAGAGAGAGAGAGAGAGAGAGAGAGCAAGGAGAGAGAGAGAGAGAGAGAAAGAGAGAGAGAGAGAGAGGGAGAGAGAGAGAGAGAGACACGGAGAGAGAGGGAGAGAGAGAGAGAGAGAGAGAGAGCAAAAACTTGGTGAGAGTGGGGTCATAGCTCGCCCCATGCCCATACCCCCAAAAACACAGACTCCACCAAAAACCTAATACGATATCAATCAAATGACATTATCACAAACAACCATCTACATCTTTCTTTCCAGGGCAACAGAACGACAAATGCGCAGCACAGCACTTCATACCAAGCATGCAAAACAAAACGCACACTGAGGAACTGTGTGTGATGATGGCGGGAAAGAACGAAGGAAAAAAAATACGCAACTTTTTTTTTTCTGGGCGACGCTTTAGTTTAAGGAAGGAACACAAGTGTGGGAATTTTTTTTTCCAAGTGTGGGAATTTTCACCCAAAATACTCCTCTCTCGTCTGCCTCCTTACCTCACTTTCTCATCCCCCTTCCCCCTCTCCACCCCCCATCCCCTCATTTTTTTCCATTTCTCGGTCTCTTACGAACAGACAGACGTACGTGCCTGGTTGCAAAACTTGGGTTGCTGTAGTAAAAGCACGTGCAACGCTGTAGGGGGGTGGGAATATTAGGGGAGTAAGTGCTCAGCTTTTTGGCGTTGGTTTGATTACAGTTGTGTTGCTGATGTATTGTTTTTATGTTGTTGGTGTTTGAGGGGTGACTGGGGGTGGGGATGTTGTTGTTGTTTGGTGGTGGTGGTGGTGGTGTGTGTGAGTGGTGGTTGGGGGGGTGTGTGTGTGTTGTGTGTGTGGCGTGTGTGTGTGTGTCGTGTGTGTGTGACTGTGTGTGGTGTGAGTGTTGTGTGTGTGTGTGTGTTTGTGTGTGGCGTGGTGTGGGTGTGTGTGTGTGGTGCGGTGTTGGTGTGCTGTGTGTGCAACTCTGTGTGTGCGTGTGGTGTGTGCGTGCGTCTGTGTGTGTGTGCTCCCTTCAAAATACACTAAGACATTAATTTTGTATTGATCACACTGTTATCTTTAGGCATCCATTATAAAGGTTCGTTCCTTGCTAGATCCAACTTCAGTCTGAACAAGCAGCTGTTGAATATTAGTATTGTGACCTATTTATTTAGTGTTTGTGGATTTATTGTTACGATTTTATAATAATAATAATAATAATAATAAATGGAACTTATATAGCGCTATATCTTGCAAAGACAAATCAAAGCGCATGATTTTCAAAACAATATTGTTCTTAATATTATCTGGATTTATAAGAATTCGCTCCCATGACAACATTAAAAATCCCACCCCCCCCCCCCCCCCCCCCCCCCACCCCCTTCCTGTCTCTGTCTCTCTCTTTAGTCTTTATTGTTAAATATATAATAATTTTCTTAAAGTCATGTTGCCGTTGTTGTAGTAAGATTTTTACCTTTTTTAAAAATTGTTGTTGATAGTCCCTAATCAGGGCAAGGGCCGAATGAAAAAAGTATGGGCATGCTTATTCTGCTACCCTTGAAAAATACAGATTCATTCATTCTCTCTCTCTCTCTCTCTCTCTCTCTCTCTCTCTCTCTCTCTCTCTCTCTCTCTCTCTCTCTTAATCCCTCTCTCTTTTCACCCCTGCCACAAAAACTGACTGACTGACTGACTGACTCAGCCCCTAGCAATACAAGGGAAAGACAGGATCGAGGACTGGGCCAGCAACAGATACACAATATCACGAGAAACGTAGGAGAAAAAAAGGCTTTCAGGGTACCATGGTATGGGTAGGAAGGAATACAAAAGAAATCCGGGTCAGTATCAACCATCAGGTAGGGGTGCGAGTGGGGGCGAATGTTGAGAGAGAGAGCGCGAGAGGGAGAGAGGGGGGCTGGAGGAAGGGGGGGGGGGGGGGGGGGGGGGGGGGGGGGAAGAAAAGAATGAGAGAGAGGACAAACACACAGAGAGAAAGAGAGACATAGAGTTAGACAGGCTGAGATATGTATACGGACAGACAGACAGACAGACAGACACACACAAAACACAACACACACATATATATATATAATATATATATATATATATTTAATATATATATATATATATAGTTGGACACGAATGTTGAGAGAGAGAGAGACTCAGAGAGAGAGAGACAGACAGAGACGGAGGGGCACGAGCACATACACCTACTTAGAAAGAGAGCAACAGAGACAAAGACAAGACAGATACATAGACACAGAGAGTAGAGTACGTAAAAGAAACGGGGAAATAACATTAACAAAGAATCGGCGTGACTGTCAACACACATAACAACACACACCACACACTCATGATGAAAATTCTAACCATCCCCCTCCCCCCCCTTTCCCCACAAAAAAAATATAAAAAATAAAAATAAAGAAGGGGATGACGACAAACAACTTCAACAAAATTCCTTAAGCGAGGGAAAGGGGTGAAGAAGAAGAAGAAGAAGGAGAAGAAGAAGAAGAAGAAGAAGAAGAAGAAGAAGAAAAAAAAGAAGAAGGAGGAGGAGGAGAAGAAGAAGAAAGAAAAGAAGAAAGAAGGAAAAGGAGAAGAAGTAGGAAAAGAAGAAGAAGAAGAAGAAGAAGAAGAAGAAGAAGAAGAAGAAGAAGAAGAAGAAGAAGAAGAAGAAGAAGAAGAAAGAAAGAAAGAAAGACAGACAGACAGACAGACAGAAAGAGGGTAACCCAACTGTCGTTAACAAAAGCCAGTCAGGCGTAATTTATGGGGCCTCTAGTTCTACAGTATACAAGAGTTTCTTGCTTCAATGGTGAAGTGAAGGGCAGGTAGAGGTTGGAGGGAGATGGAGGGGGGGGGGGGGGGGGGGGGGAACTAAACTGGGATGGGTGTGTCGGAAGAAATAGAGAGAGAGAGAGCAAGCTGGCAAAGGAGAGGGTGGGGGGGGGGGGGGGGGGGGGGTGTATGGGGGTCTCCACAGAGAGCGAGAGAGAGAGAGAGTGTGTGTGTGTATGTGTGTGTACATGTGTGTGGACAGAGAGAGAGAGAGAGAGAGAGAGAGAGAGAGAGAGAGAGAGAGAGAGAGAGAGAGAGAGAGAAGAAAGAGTGTGTCGTGTGTGTGTGTGTGTGTGTGTGTGTGTGTGTGTGTGGTGTGTGCTGTGTGTGTGTGCGAGTGTGTGTCAATGTGTGTGTGCGTTTGTGTCACTATGTTAGTGAGTGTGTGTGTGTTTGAGTGTGTGTGTGTGTGCATGTGTGTGCGCGCGCGTGTGTGTGCGTGCGTCAGTGTGTGCGCGTGTGAGCACGCACGAGTGCGTGTGTCTCATGTTGAGCCTACCTAGCCCCAGCTCTAAACACCCTGAAATTAACCCCAGAAGTAATGCATACCATAACTAACAATCATACTCTCATCAGACCCGGGAACCATTTAGACAGTAGTAGGCCTACTACAGGCTACAAACTAAGTGAAAAGTATGCGCGTGTGGCTGGACATTATCACTATCAGTATCACTCATAGGAGATCTATAAAAGCGACAACATCAAGCCCGGATTCAAAGGACGACGATGCCGATGACGACGGAATCATAGGCAGATGGTGCCTACATTGCTACAATCAGACCTTCATACTAACAGGTGGCCTGTAGTGTAGGCTAAAAGACTGGGTGGGTGCGCCATACTTTGGCGAATTCTCTCCACGGGAGGGAGGAGGTGATGCCCCACTTCACTTAGGCCTATCAGCTGTGTGTGCTATTCAGTACAGTTCAATACAGTACTGTACAACACAGTACTGTACAACACAGTGCTGTAAAACACAGTACAGCGCAATAAAATAGAAAACAGCTGACGAGGCAACATTGTAGGCAACACAACACAAAACAACACAAGAACAGGTTTTAACCCCATAAATCATATCTATAGGTGTACAACGCAAGGCACGTACGCACACACAAAATCATACGCTAACTACAACACACCACTAACAACAACACACAGCACACACACACACAACACACACACACACACACACACACACACACACACACACACACACACGATCATACACACACACATACGATCATACACACACACATACGATCATACACACACACACACGATCATACCACACACACGATCAACACACACACACAAACACACACACACAACACACACACACACACACACACACACACACACACACACACACACAATCAGAGAGAGAGAGAGAGAGATCTACATCACGGAAACCAAACCCACCTGAGTTTACAATCGCACTGATCACAGGTGTTCTGAAGCCACACCGGCCTTCCTTGCAGCACCAGAAGCAGCAGCGCCGACACAAACTGTCTGATATCCATCTTGGCACCTGGCAGGACAATCCAATTCCCAGTCCCACACAAAGTCTGAAACTTGGACTGAAATACTCTGGTTACCTTTGACAATACAGACTACTACAAAATCTCATAACTTCTTCCATTTTGTCAGTACTCAACATCTGCTGTTTAATGTCTTCTCATTTTCGTGGGTAGAATATGCAAGCAAATAAAATAATGCGAATCTCGTCAAGTTTTTGCCATTATAATGCTTTCAAGTTAAAACAATAACATTACATTACCAACAGGTCATATATTCACAATGTTCGTAAAGAGAAAAATCTGGACTTTCGAAGATTGCTTTCACTTGGTAGGAAAGAAAGTCCGCACTGAAATCGTTGAAATTTGTCCAGCGCAGGAAGGAAATTCCAAAGACGTTGGCCACTTACAGCATATCGCAGTATATGTAGGATGATAAGTAAACATGAACATAAGAGCCTTTCTCTGTTTTGAGGAAAACCCCCTGCGCACGCTTTCAACCTTTCCCCAATGTCAACACTATACGACTATCGCTTGTACGTGACCAGATTGCCGGGTCGTCTGCTCGAGCAGTTGCTGCCCTTTGATTGGTTAACAGGAAACAAGTTTGGACGCCTTGAGCTGTCAATCATTCGTGGCGGGCTCCTCCCCCACTTGCCACGCGTGTGAAGGTTGGAAGAAGAGTGAGGTGGTATGGGGTGGTAAGTGTGTGTGTGTGTGTCTGTGAGAGAGAGAGGTGGTGTGGTGGTTGTGTGTGTGTGAGAGAGAGAGAGGTGGTATGGTGGGTACCGTGCGCGCGCGCGCGTGTGTGTGTGTGACTGTGAGGTGGTATGGTGGGTACCTGTGTGTGTGCGAGAAAAATAAACATCTGTGTGTGTGTTCGTGTGTGTGTGTGTGTGTGTGTGTGTGTGTCTGTGCTGCTGCTTTGTAGTTATTGTTGTAAACTGAACTATACACATAGCAGCAACAACGGCAAATCCCTCTGGATTTATTAGAACATGAATTGCACCAATCTCATCCTCATCGGCGATATCATCATCATCATCATCATCATCATCATCATCATCATCAAGGCGAAAAAAGCAACAAAGAAAAGAAGAAGAAGAAGAAAAAAGAACAAGAGAAAAAGAAAAAGAAAAAATCAACAAAAACCAACTAGAAGAGGAAGAACGACGACGACGACGACGACAACAACAACAACAACAACAACAACAACAACAACAACAATTACAGCAAAAAAACATAATCGATTGGTTCCCAAATGGACAATGAGTATGAAGAAGAAAGAAGAAGAAAAGAGAAGAAGAAGAAGAGAACAACAACAACAACAACAAACAACAGAACGACGACGACGACAACAACAACAACAATACAACATTACAGCAATACAAACATAATCGTTTGGTTCCCAAATGGGACAATGAGTATGAAGAAGAAGAAGAAGAAGAAGAACAACAACAACAACAACGATGACAACGACAACAACAACAGTAATAGCTACAACAAGAACATCACCGTTCAGTTCTAATATGGGATAATGAATATTAAACAGCATAACAAGAACAACAACGATGACAACAACAACAACAACAATAATCTTCTACTTCTTTTGTCTCCGTGTGTTGAAGTGTAAAGGTGTGAAATTATTGGGCTAATATGAAAAGTGTTTGCTCTTTCCTGTTGTTATTCCTATTGTCCTACTGCTTCCGAGGGGAGAGAGAGAGAGAGAGAGAGAAGAGAGAGAGAGAGAGAGAGGATGTGTGTGTGTGTGTGTTGTGTGTGTGTGTGTGTGTGTGTGTGTGTGTGTGTGTGTGTGTTGTGTGTGTGTGTGTGTGTGTGATTTTTGTTACACTTTCTGTTTACTTCAATTTGGTAGTGTTGTCTATTTTCTTCAATTTGGGGTAATAATGGTATTTGCATATATGGAAATTGTTTTGTTTATGTATATGTCACTTGTCTGCATAAGCATCAGATGTTAACTCCTCGTGGGGAGCTGTAGCTTGATGCCTTTCCCCTGCTGCATTCATGTTTGTTTATGTTGTATGAATATTGAATAAACCAGGTTTAAACCAACAACAATAACCACATTAGAAACATTATCATTAAGTTCTGAAATGAGACAATGAGCATAAACCGTTAGCAGAAAAGAAAAACAATAACAACGTCGACAACATCGCCAACAACAGCAACAATAACCATAACAGGAACAGAATCGTTTAGTTCTGAAATGGGATAATGAGTACGAAACAGCAGTAGTAGTAGTAGTAGTAGAACAACAACAACAACAACAGCATCGACAACAACGATAACAATAACAATAATCACAAACGGAACATCATGGCTTAGTCCTTTTCTCTTTCGCGTTCCTCAGTCACACACACACACACAACACCACACTCACACACACACACCGCCACGACGCGCGCGCGCACACACACACACACACACACACACATATATATAATATATATATATATATATATATATATATATATATATATATATATAATAATATATAATAATACACATACACACGTGCGCGTACATGCACGCACACACACACACTCTCACTCACACACACACTCACACACACACGCAAGCACGCACACACGCACGCACTCTCTCTCTCATTGTCTGTCTGTCTGTCTGTGTCTGATTACTCGCACACACACTTTGTCTATGTGTCTCGTCTGTCTGTCTCTGTCTTTGTGGTGTGTGTGTGTGTGTGTTTTGTGTGTGTGTGTGTGTGTGTGTGTTTGTGTGTCTGTGTGTATGTGCGCGCACGTGTACGCGCATCTACGAATGTGTAAGTTCAAATCCATATTAACAACCCCAAACAACAGTGCTGGCCATCACACCACACTGAGTCTAGATGGATGACACCAGTCTTTCTTCCAGGTGCTAGTCCACAGAGGTCCTTCTCTCATTATCACCTTGTGCCCTGTAAGCTTCCACTAAAGGATGATCCCTGTCCAGCCATGACACAATGACCATTGTCCAAGCTCTGACCACTGCAACTTTCCCACGACACCCCAGACAGTTTAGAGAAGGTTAGGCTAGCTAGTGTACAACTCCCCACGAACTTTTTGTTGTCGTCCGAACGCTCAGACAGCAAGTCTTGTTGTCTGTCACGGGTTCTTTTTTTCCTGTTTTTGTTTTTATTTCGAGGATAATGGAATAAACACTAAAGTGCTTTTTTTTTTTACATCAAGTCCCCGTGTGTATGCAGTTTTGTAAATTTTGTCGTCCGTTTCCACCGGCACATAATGGCCTTCTCTTCCGAAAAGCGGAACGGGTTTTTAACGTGTGCGCAAGATGTTCTGCGTGTGTTCGCACACGGGACGTGGTTTTTTATAGTCTCATCCGAAGGACTTTTGGGGGGAGCGGAGTCGGCACTGATGTTAACTCCTGACCAGGGTTCGAATCTCGTTCAAGAGGATTTCCCACATGCGCGAAAATATGTTGAGCTGAAGAGCCTAACAAGTCGGACCCAGCGCATCGGAAAAAAGGAGCAGGAGAATGGACCAAAAAGGCAGTAAACAGACAAGAAGAAGGTGACAGGAAGAAAAGGAACAAGGCAAAAACAAAATGAGGTACAGAAAAGAGAATTTCTAACACGGATTTTTCAGTTTTGTCGTGATTATATCAAAGTCCTAGCGGAGATTTCCGATCTAGGCACTGAAAATGGAATTTCCAGAAGGTGGGGATGCTAATTTTTATACTGACAGGCCCCTGGCATCCCCACGAATGGGAAAACTTGATAATAGCGGGTTTCTACGCAACGTAAGTCCTTACTTCAAACCTGGAGCATAAGACTCATTAGCACTCACTTGCCCAGTCTGCTCTGTTGTTTCATGATGAGCCTGTTCTCCCGTGTGTTACAGGTATGACAGTGTGGAACATTGATGACAGTGATAATGAAAGTTGTTGGCGACACCCCCCCTTTTTGGGAGGGGGGGGGAGGGGGGGGGGGGGGGGGGGGGGGGGGGGGGGGGGGGGGGAGGAACCGGGCACAGCGTGGGAAAGTAAACAGATGGTGGACAGGTTGGGTAACAAGTGCTTAGATTGAAGAAATCGTCTGTGATTCGTTTCATTGATCCAGTCTGTTTGTTTATGTTTTATTATTCAGGCATGTGTTTGTTCGTTTGTTGATACACTTTAAAAAAAAAAGAAGATGTTTCATTGCTTGAACTAGCAGCTTTACGTAAATACAACAGGGGAGGTGGGTGAAGGAGTGACAGAGAAGCAGAGAGATAGAGAGACAGAGAACTAGGTACTCCGAAATTATTTGTTTAATTAAAAAGATGCCATTTGTTAATCTTATGCAATCAAATTCTTTTATCGAGAAAATGGAGGGAGTTTCTCTCATCGGCGGAATACCGAATGCGCTCTCATGTGCTTTTTTTTTTATAAAACATCCAGTCTCCGTATGCATGCGGTTTTATAAATTTTGTCATCCGTTCTCACCGGTGCACAATGGCCTACTTTTCTGAAAGACTGGAACATATTTTAACAAACGCACAAGATGTTCTGCGTGTGTTCAAACATGAACCTTGGGTTACAGTCATTGGCCACACAGGGAGGGAGTGGCTGAACCCAGTACAGGCTAATAATGAAAATAGTTGGTAAAGTACAGGTGTGACAAGAAATATCAAACAAACCCACAGTCAGAACCTGCTGTTGTTATTGTTGTGGTATATAAATTCCATCCATTATTATTATTATTATTATTATTATTATTATTATTATTATTATTATTATTATTATATTATTGTTATTATTATTATTATTATTATTATTATGATGTATCTACGTCCCAGAGGAGATTTCCGATTTCGGGATTATAACTTAAAAGCAAAAATTCGATCTTTTCAATCCGTCCACACAACGAATGCTATCTTTTACTTAAAAAAAATTACGAGGGAAGAGTAGATAGGAATAGTTCTGTGGAGAAGATCGAACGCTCTGACAGCCACTACTGTTGTCCGTCATATGAGCGAAAATGCGTCACGCTGCCGTCAAGCGCCTGACAAGTCAGGCCCAGCACATCCCATTTCGGGATAAGAGAGGAGTATTAAATATAAAGTCTTTCTGGAAAAAGAAGTCAGGAGAATGGACCAAGAAGACAGAATATAAACAAGAACGAGGTGTCAGGAAGGCAAGGAATAATGCAGAAACAGTGGTAGAACAGATCAGAGGAAATGTCTAGCACAAAATTTCCAGGAGGTGGGGATGTTATTTATACTGACAGCCCCTCCCCCCCCCTTCCCCAGTATCCACAAAGAGAAATGAGGAGTATTAAAAGAGTATTAAAAAGAGACCATCTTGACAAAGCTCAAGCTAATCACCAGCCTCTACACTGATGGCCTTAGTCTCCTACTACTAGGTAGGGAAGCAGCCATTCAGCCTGTTGAACTCATCCTTACCAACAGGTGCTCAAATGCTCGTTAAGGAAAGGGTCCTCCTCAGTGTTCCCATGCTAAGCCTACCTACTGGTCTTCCTTCCACACCATGGACAGAAGATGTTACATCCCCCAACTACCACCCACCTCACACCTGTAGAGGCCAGAGGTGTGAACACTGTCACGGGTAACACTGACAGTTGGGAGGAATTCAAACTCTCCATCACTTGTATAGTAGTCTGCCTCCCTGCTTGGTTGAAAGGACAAGTGTACACCCAGCTTTCTGTACCTCTGTCTTTCCCAGGAAAAGTGGATGGGCGCTTTTCTGGGGTGTGTACTGCCACTTGAAGTGGTGCTTGGCTTGCTGTCATGGTGTTCCTACACTACTGCAAACAGTCTGCCTCTACTCCTCTCTAGTGTATGTGTGCACAAGAGGGCTTCTTTGGGCTTGGTTGCTAGTTGAACACTCCTCTATCCAGTCACAGGTATAGGCTACATAGGACAGGCAGGCACTTGGCTCTCTGATGATGTTCAGGCCACTATGCTGCTGTTTTGGAATGGTTGTGTTGTAAAAAGAGAGGACATTTAAAAAAAAGATGGATTGATTGGTTGATTAAAAAAAAAATAATGGTGGGTTTTGGGTGTGGTGGTATTGTACAGAAGGAAAATGTGTTTGATAGATAGATTGATTGATTACTGATTTATTCTTTATTAAGCTACTGACGTTCCAGATTTTTGTTTCTCTCTCTTGCTCGTTCTACCCTACTCTCATCTCATCTCTCTCAATCTCATAATCTCTATCTCTCTCTCTTCTATCTATCTACTCTCTCTTCTCTCTATCTCTCTTCTATCTCTCTTCTGACTGACTGGATATGAAAAAACATCTGAACCTCATTTAATACCTTCGAACAAAAGAATTTGATTGATTTCATTTCATTTCATTTGGTTTGCTATCTATCTATCTATCTATCTATCTATCTATCTATCTATCTATCTATCTATCTATCTATCTATCTATCTATCTATCTATCTATCTATCTATCTATCTATCTATCTATCTATCTGTCTGCCTGCCTGTCTGTCTGTATCTGCCTGTCTGTTTGTCTATCTGTATGTCTCTCTGTCCGTCTGTCTGTCGGGTCTGTCTGTCTGCCATAACCTGAAAATAATTTGACAGGTCGGGTTAAGGATGAGACTATAAACCGAGGCCCCGTGTCGGAACGCATGCAGATCATCTTGCGCACACGTTAAATCCTGTTCTGCTTTTCGGAAGAGTAGGCCATTGTGAGCCAGTGGAAACATGACAAAAATTTACAAAGCCGCATACACACGGGGACTGGATGTAAAAAAGCACGTGAGTGCTTATTCCCTTATCCTCGATATAAAAGAATAAATAAATAAATAAATTTTTAAAATAGGCCGTCACTGGCCTGTCCATTTTTTGTTGTTTTTCATTTCTCCCCTAGGCTGAACACTGTTTTTGTTATGGTTGTTTTGTTGTTTTTTGTTTGTTTGTTAATCTCTCTAGCAGCAATATCCGGATACAAAGCTCCATCAACTTCTCGTATATACCCATTCCTATATCGGATATCTCCGCTGGGACATAAATATAGCCACCCCAACAAAACGTGATACTGTAAATTGGAGTGTGTGCATACTAAGGCATATCTATCATATAATTATGTATAAAAGTAGAAGGGGAAGCAGGTGTGTATTTGGTTTGTTTTGCTTTTATTCCGTTTCATTTTCTTAACAATTAACCTATGAATTTGGTTTTTTTTAAAAACTAACAACAAACATTACAACATACAGCATTTTGCTCATGTCAATGGTAACGTCCAAATTCAACATTATTCCTTTATCTATCAAATCCACTCAAACAAAAACAGACCCTATCTTCTTCACCCCTTTTAAAACCTCAGCTAAGCATGAAAAAGTGTCTGACTGTCTGGACAACCCTTACAGCTAGCTGATGACACATAGTGCTGCCTTGGAACTTATCACCTCAGTCCACAACAATAATTATATCACTAGGGACACAACTACAGTTGCTGATAGATCCATTCACACACCACCCCACCAGTCTTTGAACACTCATTAAAGATTCTTCAAGGGTCTCGCCTCTCTCTCCCTCTCCTCCTCTCTCTCTCTCTCTCTCTCCTCTCTCTCTCTCTCTCTCTCTCTCTCTCTCTCTCTCTCTCTCTCTCTTAGTCCTGATGGACAGAAGACACATTACATACCAACACCAAGTACCTGACACCTGTGGGGGCCAGTGGTATGACCGCTGTCAGGGGTAACGCTGACCGTGGCGAGGTATTCGAACTTTTCTGTCAGTGGCTGGTGTATTCCCTAGCTAACTGTTGAAATGAAAAGCTAACGACTCTTCTATACTTTTCTTTTCTAGGGAACTGGAATACACACACACACACACACACAAGCTTGAGCGCGCGTGCGCGCACGCACACACGCACACACAAACACACACAATATTATATACACACACGCATGCACACACGCATGCACACACACACGCATGCTCGCGCATCCCTCCCCCCCCCCCCCCCCCCCCCCCCCCCACACACACACACACAAATTTAATTTCATTATGAGTGAAAAGACATTAAATTTAAGACAGACACAGACAGACACAACACACCACACACTTCTCTCTGCTCTGTCTTGTCGTCTCTGTCTTCTCCCTCTCTCTCTGTCTCCCCCCCCCCCCCCCACCCCCCCCCCACCCCCCCCCCCCTCCCCCCCCCCCCCCCCCCCCCCCCCCCCCCCCCCCCCCCTCCTCTCTCTCTCTCTCTCTTTCAGCCCTTGAAGACAAGCTTGGCTTTGCTATTATGGTGTTGTACAAGACAAACAGCCTCTCACCTATCAGCTCTGTGTCCACAAGAAGACTCCTTTGCTTGGTTGCTGTCCGCCCCCTCTCCAGCGACGGCCCTGCAGTGTCGGCATTTGTTGTACATGTCCCTGTTCGTGGAAGTTAGGGGTAAGGATAGGGCCTAGTTGAGAGTTTGTATGCTGGTATGGTAGGGGTGTAATGTGTTAGTATCTAATTTATTTCTACTAGTGATTGTTTTACGGGTTGTTTGTGTGTTGTTTTGTTGTTCGTTCTGGTATTTGAGTTGTACTGGTTATTTTTTTAAATCTTATTCATATATACATTTACTTATCTACTCAACACTAATTTGTTTATTCTAATTTTCGTTCTTTAATATTTGTCCTTTATTTTCTGGGTTTGTTTGCTGTTGTTGTTTTGTTTTTTTGTTTTTTTTGGGTGTTGTTTTAGTTTATTCTGCATCACTTATCTATAGATCAATGCCAGGGATAATGAACGAAGTCTCTAATTATCGCATGGGTTCCATACCTTTTACAAACGGCCCCCACTCAAGGGCAAATAGAAACGAAAGTAATGGTAAAGTGAGAAATAGCAAATACGTCCATAATGTCAACATAATCATTATATTGATCCTCACATGTCTCACACTGTCTTGCGCTGTGATGAAGATATCATTGTCATCAGCGGAGAAGAAGGGAGGGGGACTTAGTAGGTGGTATCCTGCAACTGTTGGATCAGAACAGGCACCACTTCACTCCACTGAAGTGCGCAGGCGGCAGTGCAGGGCTCCTCTGGCTGGTGACCCCATGGCCACCACCTAACATTTTAAGATGATTCCCGTGAACTTCTGACCGATAGGTAGATATCGGTGGAGAGACTGGAATGAGTGGCACGCGAACAGCAGAAAGTTTTTTTTCTTCTTAGGATTGTTGTATTAGAATGCCAGCGGAGGTACTGTGGGTAAGATGTGACAAATTCAAGAATTACACACCAAGAGACAATTAAACATACACACAAGCTACAATTACGGAAAAAATAACCACACATAAAGAACAAACAACAACAACGACAACAACAATGGAGAAACAAACAACAATAAAAACTGTATATCACTTTGACTGATGCTACGTTGATTTAAAAGGAATTAAAAAACACAAAACCACAAACACCCCTTCCCTCCAAACCACACAAACAAACAGAAAACTAAACACACAAGCACCCTGAATCAGACATTACAAAGTTCCTTCTGTTGACACATGATGATGAACAACACAAACTTTCTCACCACTGTTTCTCATAATTATGCTGTTAAGCCTCTGTGTGTGTCAGGGGGACGGGATAGCCTAGTGGTTAGAACATTGCGCTCGCAATCTGACAACCCGGATTCGATTCCCGTTCAAGGGGGATATTTTCCCCTGGAGTTAACATCAGTGCTGACTCCACTCTCCCCAAAAGTCCCTCGGATGAGACTATAAACCGAGGCCCCGTGTGCGAACGTACGTAGAACATCTTGCGCACACGTTAAATCCTGTTCCGCTTTTTGTAAAAGTAGACCATTGTGTGCCGGTGGCAACAGATAACAGAATTGACAAAACCGCATACACACGGGGACTGGTTGTAAAAAAGCAAATAAGTTCTTATTTCATTATCCTCGATATAAAAAGAAAGGGTAATAACAAGTCAGAACTAAACGGTCAGTGTCTGGCTCTGGCCATCAACTGTCCTGCAGCCAGTTGCTGACCAACAAGGACAACAAGGGACAACAATGGACAACAATGGACAACAATGGACAACAATAGACCCAGCAGGGTGGACTGGAGTGGACACACAGGCCCACACAGGGAGAGACAAGACCAGACTCCCTGACATGATGCTTTACAATCCCTAACATTAATCAGAAATCTTCGCTGGGACGTAATTACAACACAACAAAATGATGCCATACCCTCATGCTTTACGACTGACATCAGCTGGTCTCTGAGTGAGATAGGTTACAGCATCATGTTGTGCATGAGTTACAGTCTTTAAAATAATCGGAAATATCCGCAGGGTCTTCAGTACAACCTTAATGCTGGGCTGAACCTCTGAACAAGAAGGAATGAAATTCCCTTAATTTATAGTAGTAACAATTCATAATTCATTACAAAATTTTTTTTTAAATGGATGACAAAAAGAAGTACAAAACAGTATGATTTTATTATGATGAGGTGAGAATAACTGTTAAGAAACAAGTAGATGGAATGTGCTAACCACAAAACCCAGTCTGCTTAATAATTGTCCACCAATTTTGTTTTTCAGACGCACTGTGCTGTCATGACTATGAAGTGAGAGGCAAGTCACCTCAAACATTCCATCATGTTTCGTTCCTTCAAATTCACGTGCGCGCGCGCGCGCACGCACACACGCACGCACGCACCACACACACACACACACACACACACACACACACACACACACACACACACACACACACACACACACACACGCACACAATCCAACCCAATCCTATCCAATCCAAACCTGTTGTTTATAGCCCCGCCAACCACAGAGGCCATATCCGAACTGTCACCTCCTCACATTTGAAGTCTCAGATTAAAAATGTGCAACTATATACAGATTAATTAAATAAAACAGTATAAAGCCAACTCTACTGTCGTTCCTTGTACACACACACAGGACACGCACGCACACACACCACACACACACACTCTCACACACACAGACACCCCCCTCCTTCCCCCCCCCCCCCCCCCCCCCCTCCCCCCCCCCCCCCCCCCCCCCCCTCCACACACACACAGTCACCACAAGCAGCAGTGTTCTAACCTGCAAGCAGCAGACTTCGATTACCATGATAACAGCTAGGCCACCAGTATACCAGGTGTTATCCAATGACCACAGCTGGTATTGACCACCTGAATTGTTGGGTGTTTTAGAAATGCCTGCTGGCACTGGTAATTGGCCAGACTAGGAAAGCATGCTTGCTTTGTTTGGTCCCTGTCATTGAGAGATTGCTTAGCACATCTGAGTTAATTAGAACAACTGAGGACAACATTGGTTGGCTTGGCTATTGGCTTTAGGTCAGCCTTGTCTATGTTTGTGATGGATTGGTCTTGCATAATATTTTTTGTTGTCTTATTGACGTATGTTGTGGTGGTATTGGTTGGCAGTTGGTTGGCTTGGTTTGGTTGGTGGTTTGGTTTGTGTTGTTGTGTTGGTTTGGTTGGTGTGGTTTGGTTTGTGGTTTGGGGTTTGGTTGGTTTGACTTTTGTTTGGTTGGTTTGGTGTGGTTGGTTGTGTGGTTTGGTTTAGTGTGGTTGTGGTTTGGTGTGGCTTGGTTTGGTTGGCTTGGTTTGGTGTGTGGTTTGGTGTGGTTGTTGTTACTTGGTGTGGTGTGGTTTGGTTGTGTGTTTGTGGTTGGTGTGTGGTTGTGGTTTGGTGGTGTGGTTGATTTAGTTGGTGTGGTTTTGGTGTGGTGTTGTGTGTTTGGTTTGGTGTTGGTTTGGCTTTGGCTTGGTTTGGTGTGGTTGGTTTGTTGATTGGTGGCTTGGTTTGGTTTGGTGTGTTTGGTTTGGGCTGGGTTTGGTTGGTTTGTGTTTGGCTTGGTTGTGTTGGCTTGATTTGGCTTGGTTTGTGGCTGTATTTGGTTGTTTGTTTGGTTTGGTTGTTTTGGCTTGGTTTGGTTTGGCTTGGTTTAGTTTGGCTTGGTTTGGTTGGTTGGTTTTGTATGGTTTGGCTTAGTTTTTTTGGCTTGGTTGTTGGTTTGGTTTGTTTGGCTTGGTTGTTGGCTTGGTTCGTGGTGGCTTGGTTTGGCTGGTTGGTTGGTTTGGTTTGGCTTGGTTCGTGGTGGCTTGGTTTGGCTTGGTTCGTGGTGGCTTGGTTTGGCTTGGTTCGTGGTGGCTTGGTTTGGTTTGGCTTGGTTTGGTTTGGTTTGATTTGGCTTGGTTTGTGTTGGCTTGGTTTGGTTTGGCTTGGTTTAGTTTGGCCGTGCTTTACTTGAAGAACTCTCCTACGAGTTAAATTACCGAAAACATCACATCGAATCACTGAATATTGTCTGGACTATGATGTCTCTTTAGGGCCAGGGATCAAGGTAAGGCAGTGAGGGAGAGGAGATGGGCGCCGCCCTCATTATGCTGGCCCCTAGAGAAGCTGAAGTATCTGACGCCTCACTCCCGTACGACCTTATAGGTTATGGGACACCTTTACCTTTTTTTGATGACTCTCAACACCAAGCAGAAATCACCATAAGTAGATTACAGTCAGGATTTTCCAATAAGTATTGTCGATATCACATTAGCAATGATGAAATAATGCAGAACGTTCACGCTGTATGCTTTTTTCCTTGTCACTTGGTTTTTCTTGTGCTGTGCTGCGCTGAGTGTGTGTATATGTATGTGTGTGCTTGCCTGTACTACCAATTTTATTCTTTGCCCCTCCTCTCTCTTTGTTTGTCTGTCTGTCTGTGTCCCTTCCATCCCTTATACAGGCACGCTCCGTAAGTACAGCACGGCAAGTGCACTCTCCCACTACACAAGCATCAAACGCACCAAATAATTACCTCCCTAGCATGGACTACACTTTAAATCAAGCGAGGAAACTGAAAATCCAAAGGCCTCAATATCATAAACTTGGTCCATCATCCACTCACTTCACAGGGTACAGTACAGGGGCTCCTGTGATCAAACAAACGCCCTGTTGTGTGTGAATGCTGCCAGCTTATCAGGGGGCAGGAAAGTTATCAGGAAGAGGGGAGTGAAGACGAACGTACTTCTTAAAGCAGTCTAATCAGGCTCATATCATATCTATTTCTGGGAGACACAGGGAAGGCAGTGAAACTATTAGTTCTCTCTGCTGTTGCACTAATAAGCCCGAGGGTGATGTCTGCATTTTGGTTTTTGTTGGTACTCTGTTTCGTTAAGTGGGTAATTAACTGGGTATAGGAAGGATGAAGACTGCCTGTTTTTCTGTCTTTCTGTCCTTATAATTTTTTTTTAAAGAAATGAAGTATGTAGTAAATTGCTTTGATGCAGGGTTTAGCACAAAATCACTTAAACTAATAGTGTTTTGTACAGTATTATGACGGACACTATTGTCAAGTGGTTAAGACCGTTAACTTCAATCCCATGGGTCCATAAAGTCGTGGGTTCGAATCTTGGCGGATTAAACGAATTAAGAGTAGGTAAAAGGTAAAGGTAAAGGAGTCCCATAACCTATAAGGTCGTAGGGGAGCGAGGCGTCAGAGACCTCACTTCTCTAGGGCCAGCATATTGAGGGCGGCGCCCATCTCCTCTCCCTCGCTGCTTTACCTTCCCTGACCCTAAAGAGGGCAGGTACCCATTTACAGCTGGGTGAACTGGGGGAACTGTACCGAAGCCAAGGCTCGCAAACGGTCACCCATCCAACTGGTAACACCACGCTCGACGCTGCTTAACTTGGCTGGGGGAAAGCGAGTGCTCCGACCACTGAGCTATCCCGTCCCGATCTCCCGGGTCAACTTCAAGTGCAGACATGCCGATGCCTAAATTCGCGTGCGCGCGCGGGTGTGTGTGTGTGTGTGTGTGTGTGTGTGTGTGTGTGTGTTGTGTGTACGTGTGTGTGTGTGTGTGTGTGTGTGTGTGTGTGTGTCTGTGTGTGTGTGTGTGTGTGTGGTGTGTGTGTGTGTGCGTGTGTGTGTGTGTGTGAAGGAGATCAAATAAGCACGTTAAAGATCCCGTAATTCATGTCAGCGTTCGATGGGTTACGGAAACAGGAACACACCAGGCATACATTAGCGACGTCGGAATGCGGCTACCTCCATGGTGGGGCAAAAAATGGTTGCATACACAAAATCTCACCATCGGTGTACCTCGGAACTCTAGCCGAAGATAAAGAAAAAAAACATGTGTGTGTGTGACTTTTTCTTCTTCCTTCTCTGCTTTCCCCTGCTACTGGCTGCAATGCCTAGCGCCTGGTCTTGCTCTGTGCTTGTCACTCTGCAGAGGAGGGAGGGGGGAGGGGGGGGGGGGGTCTGCTCACTGGCCTCAGCTGACACATTCCCACCTCAGCCTAGCTCATTTCTTTGTGTACAGGATGAATAATGGGTATGTTCATATTTCCGTAACCTACGGGACACTAACATGAATTACAGGACCTTTACCATGAATATGTGATGTTCTGCGTGTGTATGTACGAAGGGAGCTAATGCACTGGCATTTTTCACTCTTTAGATTGACCTTGAAGATCGCAAAATCCCTCAAATTAGTTCACCAGACGCCACTGCCAAGATTCGAACCCACGACCTCATGAAAACACGGGTTTGAAGTCAAGCCGGTCGTAGCCACTCGGCTAGGGCGTCCGTGTTGGTTAAAGCTGATCAAGCAGCCACTGGAGGTCATATCACACCACCTTCATCATTTGACATTCAAATCAACTGTGTACTCGATACAAACATAAAGCTTCATATGTATTACTTGACCAGGAGGCTTTTGTGTGTCTTTTATCTAGCAATTGATCACTGAAGCCGGAATGCGGCTACCTTCGTGGTGGGGAAAGAATGGTGGCTTACCCAAAAAAATGTCACCATTGGTGAACGAACCTTGGAACTGTAGCCGAGGAACAGGGAAAAAAGATCTTTCAATTTCTATTCTAGAATACTATAATTATGCAGGGCATCCAGTTTGGCAGTTATAAAGTCCATGTTGCATAATCAATGTTAGTCTCCGAAAGTGAATCTTAACATTATTGTTGTTGTAGTTGTTGCTGCTGTTGCTGTTGTTGTTGAGTGTTCCTAAGCTTCAGTACCTTGATGGTCACCATAAATTGTATTAAAATACTTGAATTGTACCACTTTTTCTTTTCTTCCACATATTTGGTCTGCTCTGGGGGTGGGGTGGGGGTGGGGGGGTGCAGGAGGGGGGAGGGGGAGCACGTTGATACAAGAACAGCGCTACCCTTTACTTTTCTTTCTTCCTTTTCCTGTTTGTATTATATTTCCCTATAAGTAGTGGCCTTTTTTTGTACATAATTGTTGCCAGAATCTGCACTGTTTCTCACTCGACATAGCTTGGAAACAGTTTGAGACAGTAGGTAAGCACTGCACTAGACAAGTAATTGATGTCATGGGGACGTTTTCAAGTGCCCTACGTACCATAAAAGCAGTTACTCTTCCATTTTAGTGGATTTTTTCCTTCTCCTTTTATGAAGAAATCAGATCGCATTGCCAGAAGCTTGTCAGGGATAAAGATGATTTCAATATACCATTTCAAGCCATAACAATTTCCTATGCAGACCTCGTCACTTTGCTTACATCAGTCACTGGGCATTTTGGGGGTACATTTCTTTTTCAATGTTTTCATTCCTCTGTTAGTAGAGCTACCAGGTTCACCAACGGCGAAATTTTGCGTTTGCGACCGTTTTTGCCCACCGTGAAGGTAGCTACATTCTGACTTCGGAGGAGAAATTCCATTTTAACTTTTATCAACTTTAAACGATGTTAGTTACAAAACCATGACATAGAAAATAGTTTCATTTTAACTTTTATCAATTTTAATAAAATTAATGATGTTAGTTACAAAGCCGTGACTTAGAAATAGTTTCATTTTAACTTCTATCACTTTTAATAAATGATGTTAGTTACAAAGCCGTGACTTAGAAATAGTTTCATTTTAACTTTTATCAATTTTAAGAAAATAAATTATGTTAGTTACAAAACCGTGACTTAGAAGTGGGAGAGTGAGATGGGAAAAGTTAATTATCCCTTACACTGTTTAAGCTGACGGCTAGAACAAAGAATATCAATCTTCTCCTAACTACCTTTCTCTTAAAAGATGGCAGGAAAAGTGCCTGCCTGCCTGCCACACTGATGCTACCGTCAACACAGCAGGAACAAGGGGAGAGAAACGGCGGTGGAGTGCTCCAACTAGACATCCATCTTCACAAGTTTCTGCATGGAAAGAAGAGCTGGGCTCGACATGTCTAATTTTTCATCTCACTCTTCTCCCGTGTAGCCTAATGAGGAATATTGGCGGTAATTAACTCAACTCCTGGCCTGGCGTACATCATGTCATCTGAGGCCTGTGTCATCCCACTAGGGGCCCCGCCCCGTGTGCCTTGCTTGCTTCCTGTAGCCTGTAGCGAGGGGAGAGAGAGTTACAGCCCTTCCACCCATAAATCCTTCTGGTTGACCACACGGTGATGGGCCAGTTTGGGATCCCATCTCAGATTTACCCCTTCCAGCTTTCTTCTTCTTCTTCTTTTTTTTCTTTCCTTCTTCAGAATTCTTCTTCTTCTTCTTCGGCATTCTTCTGCTTCTTCTATCTTCTTTTTCAGAATTCTTCTTCTTTCTTCAGAATTCTTCTTTTTTCAGAATTCTTCTTCTTCAGAATTCTTCTTCTTTTTCTTTTTCTTCCTTTTCTTCTTCTTCTTCTTCTTCTTCTTCTTCTTCTTCTTCTTCTTCTTCTTCTTCTTCTTCAGAATTCTTCTTCTTCAGAATTCTTCTTCTTCTTCAGAATTCTTCTTCTTCTTCTTCTTCAGAATTCTTCTTCTTCTTCTTCTTCAGAATTTCTTCTTCTTCTTCAGAATTCTTCTTCTTCTTCAGAATTCTTCTTCTTCATAATTTTTCTTCTTCTTCTTCTTCAGAATTCTTCTTCTTCAGAATTCTTCTTCTTCTTCTTCTTCTTCTTCTTCTTCTTCTTCTTCTTCTTCTTCTTCTTCAGAATTCTTCTTTTTCCTCTTCTTCTTTTCTTTTCTGTCTGTCTTTAAAAAAAAACAAAAACATTTCGTCTCTTTCTTTATTTAAGACAAACGTTTTAAATGTGATTAATCTACCTTCTGTGATTTTGTTCTGGCTGTTTTGTTCTTTCCTTGCCTTCTATTGTTCTTGCATTCGTTTCAAAGCTGTTGAGTGTACGAAGAACATTTCGGTTTCAAACAATATCTAAACCATGCTCTTAATTGACCATTCTTAATTAAGCTAGTTTTGCTTGCTCTTGATTCTTGATTCGTGTGTGCGTGTGTGTGTGTGTGTGTGTGTGTGTGTGTGTGTGTGTGTGTGTGTGTGTGTGTTTGGGGGGATAGAGGTTGGTTAGGGGAATATTCTGAAATCATAGTGCTTTGAAGCAATTTAGAACACAAGATGCGACTGGTACAGTCAAAAGTAATTAAACATAATTTACTCAAATCTGACAGCTGCCCATCTGATTGTGTGGCTTTGCTAGTGTACTGCTTTTATGTCTTACTCTGGTCCTGTTTTGTTCTTTCAGTGTTGTTATCATCGTGGTTGTAGCTGCTATTCTCATCTTCCTCTTGTTCTGTTTAGTGAGTCTACACTTCGACCACATCCACAAAACAACACAACCATTTTTTTTAATGGATAAAAACCTCTCTAGGATAAATTTCAAATGGGAAGAACGAAACATAAGCTTACACCGGTTATAAATCGCCCCGGCGCCACCTACCCCACCCCCACCCCCTACCGCGGAGAACTGCACGTGCAAGAAGACCAGATGAACAATGGCTTCCGTTGAAAACGGTGGGCAAGAAATGAATGGCCGCTGTTGACCACCACTGACACCAGACATTCCTGAGCCCATCTGGTCAGTGTTTTACGGTCTGGCACACACACTCACTCACTAGGCCCTACTGAGACCTTCAGGATTGTTCTGCTTTTCCTGTACCGCTATCCTGAGACAATCAGTCACTCCTATCATCACGAGATGATCAGTCAGTCCAAGGCTGTTATCCAGAGACAGATCAGTCTCTGCAGGTTGGTGGGCATGGAGGGGTCTGAGCTTATCCCAGGATGATAATCTTGGGAGTCTTTTACTTTAAACGTGGTCTGGATGATTGTGGGTCCTGTAATCTGAGCTGTCTATCAGTGGCAGTCTCTTCTTATCTTATTCTTCCTAGTTTGGTCTGTGTTCTGCTGTTGCCAGGTCTATGTTGCCAGTTCTGTTGGGTGGTCTTGCTAAAATGGCTGAGAGAGAAAGGATGGGTCCTGGACTGTTTGAGGGGCTGGCTGGCTAATTGGCTGGCTGGCTGTAAGTCTCTCTGTCTCTTCCTGGTTTGTTCTGTGTCCTCCTCTTTCTTGTTCATACATTGACCACATACACTTATACACGCGCGCGCACACACATTATTTGTCTTCTTTTTTTTTTTTAAATGTCAACAAAAAGGTAAGCATTTTAGCTCCAAAGCTAAAGCATCTAATTTTGATTTTTAAAAAAACAACAAAACTCCTCCAAACAAGCAATTGTTTTCAGAAGTGACAAGGGAAGTTTGCCAAATAAGAGCAGCCAGTACGCAAGAGATTCACCTTAGAAAAAATACACAAACGACTTAATAGGTCTAGATCTACACGTAAGGCTCTTAAAACTCGTAAGAAGAAAATGATATAATGTCAGAATTTTAAAAATCACAACAACACAAGCTGGTGAAAGAAAACCAGCACACAGGTAACCATACAACTCCTTCATCTTTGCAAGAATGCTTCAAAAAGTGAAAATCAAAACGCTAGGCAGACCTATAAATTATGTAAAGTTTTGGTGACAGCATTAGAAGACCTTTTGCAGTAAGGCCCACTTGTTCAACTCCTGGATGAGCCCTCATCAGAGGTCTCAGCGGTGTTGTCTAGCCATCCCCGGCACCTTATGGAGAAACACCTCTCTAACATACAGAGGTATTCATTTTGGCTTCGTAGGAATGATATGATAATCATGTGGCCTATCGATGCTGCCACCAAAAACTTATGAGAAGAAAGTATGCTGTAAGATAATGTTGCAAAAGAAAAGATAAATGGAATTATATATGCTATGAAATCTTTGTTCCTTTATACTCAGGGATCTATAAGGATGCAGAAGATCATTATAGCCTATATTTCATTCAAACTTTCATAAATCATTTTCATAATGATGGGAACAGTTGTAACTGGTTCCGGCACTTGTCCCTACCCCTTTCCTCTCCTCCATTACTTTTTCTCTCAGTATGAGAACATTGTATTGTGTGTGTGTGTGTGGTGTGGTGTGTGTGTGTGTGTGTGTGTGTGTGTGTGTGTGAGAGAGAGAGAGAGAGAGAGAGAGAGAGAGAGAGAGAGAGAGAGAGAGAGAGAGAGAGAGAGAGAGAGAGAGAGAGAGAGAAGAGAGAGAGAGAGAGCTAGAAACTCAGAAACTCACCAACTAAAGGTTTAACAAGTTAGTGGTTTCTCTATCACTCTCACTCTTAACAGTGGGATCTTCCCTGTGGGTAAAGATGTCTTAGGTGGGCTAGAATGGCTTTCAACAACAATCACACACGGCCTTCAGGTAAACACACCCAGGGCAAAGTGATGACTGAAGCCAGTGTCGTATCAGATTGAATGTCTGGCAAAACCATTCGCTGGTGGTCTGGCTATTGGTCTAGCAGTGCTCCACAAACTAACTGAGGAAACAATGTCGCTGGTGCGATGAGCGTTGTGTAGCGGAGAACAATGATCCCTTGGTAAGTTTTGACAAGTGCCTTGCGGTTTCGGTTGCTATTTGGTCATAAAACATCGGAACGGGATTTTCGTGTGTGTGTGTGTGTTTCGGCAGGGGAGCTTTGCCGTAGTGTAGATTTGGTGGTGGTGGTGTTGGTGGTGGGATGTTCAGGTCTCTATCTCTTGTTTATTGCTGCCAGGCCAGCTTCAGCCGACCACTAAGGCCGTGTCAAGGTGGACACCTGCTTAAAGATAATAGTGGGCTATCGAGGACGAATT
>CM054134.1:119883319-119898319 GCA_028751875.1 Rapana venosa
AATTAAGTAGCATCGAGCGCGGTTACCAGTTGGATGGGTGACCGTTTTCGCGCTTTGGCTTCAGTACAGTCCTCCAGTTCACCCAGCTGTAAATGGGTACCTGACCTCTTTAAGGTCAGGGAAGGTAAAGCAGCGAAGGAGAGTAGATGGCCCCTAGAGAAGTTGAGATCTCAGATGCCTCACTTCCCTACGACCACTTGGGTTATGGGACACCTTTACCTTTTTTTTAACCATCAAAGGCGCCTGTCAGTATTGTAACTGCCCTTCATGGGATGAATAAAGTGTTTTTAACTTGACTTGACTTTCTTACAAACAAACCACTAAAGAAACTTTCATAAGCAAAAAACAAAAAAACAAAAACAAACCCAAAACAATATAACAACAACAAAACCCAACTAAACAAACAAACAAAACCATACCAGAAGCAAGACTAGTACTAGGCCTATATATATTATATGAACAGAACCTAAGTAGACCGCTTTTCTTGCAGCCGAAGAAAATACAGGGTTTAGAGTAACGGTGCTTGGAGCCAGCTGTGTGGATAAAGTGGAAGGATTGATGACACCTGTAGTTTGCTCTGGGGGTGCTTGAAACAGACACCTACCCCGGCAAAATCATAGGGTTGTGTGTGCCACGAGTCTGATTGGGTGACTTGTCATTTGCGGTGAAAACGGATTGACTCGAGGTTTTCTGATTGGTGATTTGCGTCGCGTGTGTGTGTCTGTTGGAGAGCTGAAGAAGGGGATAGGGAGGTGGTGGTGGTCGTGTGTGTGTGGGTGGGGGGGGGGGGGGGGGGGGGGGGGGGGGGGGGGGGGTTGAGGGGTGGAGGGGTGAGGGTGGGGTGGGGGGTTAGGGGTGGATCACAAAGTGTGTGTTGTGTGTGTGTGGGGGGGGGGGGGGGGGGGGTGTTGTTCTTCAATGTAACGTCTATTCACATTAAGTGATAGTGTGTGCGTGCGCGCGTGTGTGCATGTGTGCCGCGCACGCGCGTTCTGAACATCTGAAAAAAAAATTAATCCCTTACAACTGACTCTAGAAACGAACAGACCAACTCAACCCTCCCTCCCATCAGGTACAGAAGACTACAAGGGCAGTGCCGATACTCTTGATGACCAAGGTGAGCCAACAGTCCAGCCAACCTTCACAGCCTCCATCCCTCACAGTCACAGACAAGTGGCCAGCAGTCCTCTAACATCAAAGAAGCTCTGTTCTCCCCCAAGATCCCCCCAAAATGGAAACGTCTTCTCACAAGCCTTGTCCAATACCAGTTTTATTTGCCCTTTCTTCTTTCATTCCCTCACGCCTCTGTGTGCGTGTGGTCCCTTCTCTCTCTTTTCTCTCTCATCTCTCTCTCTCTCTCTCCTCTCCTCTCTCCTCTCCCTCTCCTCTCTTCTCCCTCTCATCTTCTCTCTCTCTTCTCTCTTCTCTGTTTGCCTGACTGTCTGTCTGTCTCTCATATATCATAATAACTTTTGTTTACGTTTGCTTGAAATTATTAGTTGTGATTATTATTGATAATCCCTTCTCAGGGGCAAGGGCCGGATGAAAAAAAGTATGTTAATACTTATCTGTAACCCTTGGGAATAAAAATTCTCTCTTTCTTCTCTCTCATCCCCCCCCCCTTCCCCCCCCCCCTCCCCCCCCCCCACCCCCCCTCCCCCCTAAAATAACCGCCACCCGGTCATGCGTTTTACGTTTCGGCCTTTCGAGACAGAAACGATTTCAGTCTGAAATTTGCTGTCTGAGATTTCGAGTCGTTTTAATAATGAATCTTTTATTGTGAGGGGATGGATTGTTGGGAAGATTTCGTCATTTGTACTGAAGGGTAGGGTTCCTAAGGTTTAAGACAGGGTAAAATGGATGGAACCTCTTTGAAGTCAGGCCCCGAGAGACCCTCGTTGGACAATCTCTGTTGGGGTTGAGGCCTGGTGTTTAAAATCTTGACCAGTGGCCGTTAAAGGGAGAGAGGGGTCAACAGGATTGGATTACTTTGGGAGTGACATGGATTGGGCTGTGAGGGGATTGATTTCTGGTGTTGTCCCTGCAGGTGACTAGTAGAGAGGTGGGGGAGAGAGGCACAGAGAGAGAGAGAGAGGGGGGGGGGGGGCGAGGAGGGGGGGGGGGAGGTAGAGAGGCAGAGATGGAGGGAGGGATAGAGAGAGGGAGGGAGAGAGAGAGCGAACAAGAACGATATCGAAATTTTAGTTTTTGAGGGTTGAGTACAAGACATTTTTACATCCAGCCCTGGGAAGAAAAAAAATTAACACGCAAAATAGACAAATGTGTGCGTGAGTGAGTGAGAGAGAGAGAAAAGGGGAGAGAGAGAGAGAGAGAGAGAGAGAGAGGGGAGAGAGAGAGAAGAAAAGAGAGAGAGAGAGAAGAGAGAGAAGAGAGAGAGAAAATACTAAAACTGAGTGTCATCAAAGCGCATGTGACCCATAGATCCATTACAAACTCACAGCTATTTGAACTGAATAGTTATTCTGAGCGATTTCATGCGCAGAGTCAAAACGGAAGACGAGCAAACAAATAAATGACTGACTGAATGAACCAGACGACGTTTTGAAAAACCAGCTATTAAATGACCGTTGTTTTCCTCAACGAAAGCGTAGGTTGTAGTATTTGTAATTCTGCTCGTTTGCCAATTCTCGCTCCTGTTTCAACAGATGTTCATGTTCTTGTTGCTGCTACAAGGACGAAGTAGAGCCCTTCTGTTAGCCTACTTTGTAAACGTGCTTTTCAAACCATACACAGAATGTTTGGATTTTCCTAAGTAGCTTGCTCATCCATGCCCAGAAGGTTGTCCTTTTAGCTGTGTCCTGTCGATATTCGCATAGGCATGCACATTCAGGTCTTCTGTCTATACATGTTCAAAACTTCAAAGGGATTGATATCATGTGGAATACTACCAATACCGTACAATGTACATTACTTTCCTTATGCATCTTGAAACGAAGTAACAGCCATCCCCCCAAAAAAAAAAAACACACAAAAAACAAACAACAACAACAAAACAAACAAAAAAACAACAACAAAAAAACAACACACACAAATAAACAACCAAACCAGTTACAGCTAGAGGTCAAGAACATCTTTATGATAATTAAAAAAGAAGACTTATAGCAAACACTAAAAGCAGCATAGAACTACCGTCATCTTCAATTCAGCAATGATATCGAATACCACTGAAGTTATTTCAAGTGGTTTTTGCCAGTGTAAGACTAATTAGCGAAAGCTAAAACAAGGAGGGAAAAATCACCTCACAAAGATAATCCGCGTAAAGGTTAAAGGTAAAGGTGTCCCATAACCTATGTGGTAGGGGAGCGAAATGTCAGAGACCTCACTTCTCTAGGGGCCAGCATATTGAGGGCGGCGCCCATCTCCTCTCCCTCACTTCTTTACCTTCCCTCACCCTAAAGAGGGCAGGTATCCATTTACAGCTGGGTGAACTGGGGGAACTGTGCTGAAGCCAAGGCGCGCAAGCGGTCACCCATCCAAATGGGAACCACGCTCCACGCTGCTTAACCGTAGCTGGGAGAAAGCGAGTGCTCTGACCACTGAGCTAACCCGTCCCCAATCCGAGTAAAGATGTTCAAAAAGCAATAGACATGGATTTTTTTAATAGATTTTTAAAAAATCTAACAAATCAAGAACACCACATTTTATTTACACAAAGTACAATTTTACCACCTTTTTTTTCTTGTGTCTTCTTTTCTTGCCAAGAGCTCCGAGGTCCAACACATATTTTGAGAATTTGACATTTGTGATCGTTTTTGCATTGGAGAGTGGGTTTTTTTTCGTGGGGGTTGTGTGTGTGTGTGTGGTGTGTGTGTGCGTGCGTGGTGTGTGTGTGTGGTGTGTGTGTGTGTGTGTGTGCGTGCGTGCGTGTGCGTGCGTGCGTGCGTGCGTGTGTGTGTGGGGGGGAGGGAAAAGCTACTTTCAATATGTACGACTTCGTATCGAATTTTATTTTCACTCAATAAATATTTCTTTAAACTGACATAGTTATAGTGCTTTCTGATATTCACCACCACCACCACCACCACCACCACCACCACCACCACCACCACCACCACCACCACCACCACCACCACCACCACCACCACCACCACCTTCATCTAACCCGTAGTCTTGTAGACAGTTGGGGGCACCACTGAAGATGTTGCAACCAGCTTCCTCCACACATGCACACGAACACACACACGCACACACACACACACTCATACACACACACTTTGTGATATGTTACAACATAAAAGTGTCCAGTTCTTATCACACACACACAAACATACAGACACAGACACTCACACACAGTCCTTCGGATGAGACTATAAACCGAGGCCCCGTGTTCGAACGCATGCAGAACACCCTTGCGCACACGTTAAATCCTGTTCCGCTTTTTGGAAGAGTAGGCCATTGTGTGCCGGTGGAAACAGATGACAAAATTTACAAAACCGCATACACACGGGGACTGAATGTAAAAAAGTACATGAGTGCTTATTCCATTATCCTCGATATAAAAGAATAAATAAATAAATAAAACACACACACACACTCATACACACACAATTTGTGATATGTTACGACATAAAAAAGTGTCCAGCTCTTATCACACACACAGACACAGATACTCAAACACACACACTCACACACACACACACTTTCTGATAATGCTGGACATAATAAAAGTGCCCAGTCCTTATCATAAACAGACACCTATGTTGGTAAGGTAGGTAGGTAGGCAAGTTGGCAGGTAGATACCTGGTGCTATTGTGACTGACAACTGGACGTCTCTTGACCCCTTGCCTGTCTGTCATAAATGGTGACAAGACACCATCTCTCCTCTCCTCTCCTCCCTCCCCTCTCTCTCCCCTCCCTCATCCCCACCCTCCTTTTTCTCCTTTGTCCTCCCCTCACACATCACCACCATCCTTTTATTCCCTGGCTTTTTTTTGACATGTGTCAATCTCTGGAGGGTCTTGAAGAAAGTGTTGGGAGTGGTTGATATAGTGTACCTTGCCGAAGATCTCATATATTTCTTTCTTTTTGTTTTTAACTCTTTAGTGCCTGTCTGTCTGTCTGTCTATCTGTCTATGTGTCTGTGTCCCTGTCTCTGTCTCTCTCTCACCCCCCATTCTTCTAATTTTGAGGAGAGAGAGAGTGTGTGTGTGTGTGTTTGTGTGTTTGTGTGTGTGTGTGCGCGCGTGTGTAAAAAAACTAGTAGAAAACTTAAATTACAAGTCTGGGGGGAAATCCGGAAAAACACGGGGGAGGGGGAGGGGAGAGAGAGATACAAAAACAGAGAAAGCCAGGAGAAACAGGGAGATAAACAAATACCCAGAGTAACAGAAAGAGAAAGAGAGAGCGAGAGATGAAGAGAAAGAAAGGCTAACTTTCGGACAGACAGAGAACTAGTGCACAGTTTTGTTGTGATCAGCACGATAACGCACGCCATGACTCAAGGTGCAGTGGTTCTGACTACTGATATTACTGACGATATGTAAGGCATTGTTGGGAGGTAAACAAGTACCCACAGGTTAAAACCGTAAGCTTGTGATCTGAGAGCTGCCAGTTCCAGTCTGCATACAGTTGAGGTTATTTTTCCAGTGGTTAACAATGAATCTTCTTATTTTCCTCCTCCTCCTCCTCCTCCTCCTCCTCCTCCACCTCCTCCTCCTCCTTCTCCTCTTCTTGTTCTTCTTGTTCTTCATGTTCTTGTTCTTGTTTCTTCTTCTTCTTCTTGTTCTTGTTCTTGTTCTTCTTCTTCTTCTTCTTCTTCTTCTCTTTCATCATCATCATCTTCTTCTCCTCCTCCTCCATCTTCTTCGCCGAACATTCAGACAGCAACTATTCGTTTTTTTGTTGTTGTTGTCATCAAATATCAGCGAACATGCCTTGCTTTGCTGTTAAGCGCCTGACAAGTCAGGCCCGGCCCGTCCAACTTCAGCGTGGGAGAGAATTAAAAGGAAAAAAGGTAAAGGAGTCCCATAACCTATAAGGTCGTAGGGGAGCGAGGCGTCAGAGACCTCAGCTTCTCTAGGGCCAGCATATTGAGGGCGGCGCCCATCTCCTCTCCCTCGCTGCTTTACCTTCCCTGACCCTAAAGAGGGCAGGTACCCATTTACAGCTGGGTGAACTGGGGGGGACTGTACTGAAGCCAAGGCGCGCAAACGGTCACCCATCCAACTGGTAACCACGCTCGACGCTGCTTAACTTGGCTGGGGGAAAGTGAGTGCTCCGACCACTGAGCTATCCCGTCCCCTAAGTTCTGGAAAGAGAGGCAGGAGAATAAACTGATTCAATTTCCCTGCAAATCGGATGAGATTAAGAAATGAAAGTTCAATGATGCTAAGGTGGCGTCAGACAGATTATTTTTGTCGTTCCCAGGCTAGAGCTCGGAGGTTCGGCAATGGTGGAAGTTTTGAGTGTTCGACCATTCTTTGCCCAAATTTAAGGTAGCTGCATCCCGATTTCGGGGATGACGTCTAAACACAACGCCGGTCCTAAGTTTTAAATTGCATTTATAATAATAATAATAATAATAATAATAATAATAATATATGGGATTTATATAGCGCTGAATCTTGTAGAAAACAACAAATCAAATTTGACAAGACTGTACCAGTGAGGACTCTGTCTGTGAACACACGAAAAAGCCTTCATCATCATCATCGTTACACCCAATGGTGTGTAGGGCAGCAACAAAGCGCTTCCACTCCTGCCTATCCTGGGCCAACCTAGTCACTGATCCCCAAGAGTGCTGCATGACCTTCATCTCACTTTCTACAGTCCTCCTCCACGTTGCTTTTGGTCTTCTTTTCTTTCTCCTTCCTTCTGGGGTCCAGTGCAATGCTGTTCTTGTGATTGATTGTGGGTCTCTTCGGAGGATGTGCCCAATCCACTTCCACCGTCGTCTGGTGATGATGGTTCCTGCCTGCATCTCCATAGTACACGAAAAAGTGTTTAGCAATAAACAAAAAACAAAAACAAAAAGACAAGTTCTGGTGAATGGTATAAATGCCACAAAAAATACCCAGAGTGCATCCAAAGCATCAAAAATGCATCAGATTATGCCGTTGATTTAGTATCTATGAACTTAGCCTATGCAAAAGCAAATAGACCGGATCTTATTGAAGTTACAAGTTTGGGTTTCTACAGCTTGTTTTCATCCTGCCCTCCTAAGGATTTTTTCTTCGTTCCTCGGCTAGAGCTCTAAGGTTCAGAAATGGTGAGACTTTGCGTATGCAGCAGTTGGGAATTTAATTTACCAATTTTGCCATGACAGTCAGAAGGTACCTCCCTGCTCTTTTCCATTTCCAACTGTCGTGGGTTCTTTTGACATGCAAAATTCTGTAAGCACACGGGTCCATCTGGTTTAGAGTCTCCTCCAAAAGACTTGAAATTCAAGTTGATTTTCCAGTTTAACTGGGAAGAAAGAACAAGCCCGGGAATCGAACTCAGAACCTCACGGTTTTCTTGTTGGCAGGCGATCGTCTTAAACCATCCTACCCACCTTCCTTCTAAAGTGGTATGTACAAATGATACAAATACAGGCGTTGATCTTTCTACCACGTTTTCTGTCTGGCTACAACACAGCCCCACAGCTAAACACATGCAGGAAACGAGCCAACAGACGTCTCTGCTACCCTTTCACACCATAACTTTGTCCACACGTGGACACTTTGGACATCTTTACAGCCTGCACCACGTCTTCCTCAGGGTCCCCCGCTATACCCCTGCACGTTTTGGTCGTGCCCTATGTGGCCCTGCCTATGTGGCCCTCTCTATGTGGCCCTCTCTATGTGGCCCTGCCTATGTGGCCCTCCCTATGTGGCCACTATGTGGCCTAGTGGAATCTGACCAGTGGTTCCCCTTCTTTTGCTTTATGGTCAGCTAGTGTCAGTTTCAGTGTGGCGTGAATCCTGGTTTATTGGGCACTTAGAATATCAGAGGGTGGGAGTATGGGTTGGGACTTTTGCATATAATGCGATCGTGTGCGGGCGAAATTTGGTGAGAAAAATGTGAAGAGGACAAGGGAAAAGTTGTGATTGTCGTTGTTGGTTGTTGAGTGTGTTTTTTTTTCCTTTTTTCTTTAGTATAGGCAGGTGCTGCTGGTTTGTGCATAGTTTTGAAAAGAAAAAAGAAAAAATGCCAGTTTTTTGTTGTCTTTGCCTGTTTGTCTGTCTTTCTGTCGGTCTGTCTCTGTCTCATTTTGTCTGTTTGTCTCTATGTCTTCCCCTCGATCTATCTGTCTGTCAGCCTGCCTCTCTGTCTCGTCTGTCTGTATGGCTTTCTCTTTCAGCCTGTCTGTGTCCGCCTGTCTGTCTGTCTCTCACAGCCTGTCTGTCTGTCTGTCTGTCTATCTCTCTGTCTCTATCTGTTTGTTTGTCTACCTGTCTGTCTGTCTCTCTCTGTCTCTGTCTTTTGTCTGTCTGTCTCTCTCAGCCTGTCTGTCTGTCTCTGTCTGTCTGTCTGTCTGTCTGTCTGTCTCTTCTTACGTAGACAACCTGTCATGTCGACTTTCTAAGCACCCACGCTTGCTCATACTGATTACTTTGTGCCTTAGACCTCCTCTCCTGCTCCAGAAATATTCCATGTATTATAAATTAGTACACACACACACTCACTCACACACACATACACATTAATATATATATATATATATATATATATATATATATATATTATATATATATATATATATATTATATATATTATATATTATATATAATATATATAATAGATAGATAGATAGATAGATATATATATAAGGTAAAGGAGTCCCATAACCTATAAGGTCGTAGGGGAGCGAGGCGTCAGAAACCTCACTTCTCTAGGGCCAGCATATTGAGGGCGGCGCCCATCTCCTCTCCCTCGCTGCTTTATCTTCCCTGACCCTAAAGAGGGCAGGTACCCATTTACAGCTGGGTGAACTGGGGGAACTGTACTGAAGCCAAGGCGCGCACCAGCCGCCATGGCGCAGTGGTTAGCGCCTTGGGTTACGGACTGGAAGGTCGCGGGTTCGATTCCCATAAGAGTCATAGGGATTTTTCGGACTCCGGCCGGCTCCTACCCAGAGTGAGTGTGCTGTGGGCTCAGTGGGAAGACTGGGACCACACAGTCGAGCTTCATCCACTTAACGGATGCGAGTTTGAGAGTGTTGCTCAAATTACCTGACCAACACTGCAGGTGTCTATCTCTCGGGCCCGGTTGACACCGGGATATATTATGATAGTAAGGGTAGAGTACAACCCTGTCAAGTAGTCTCAAAGCATATGCACTTCCACAGCAGCATCATTACGTCATCCTCATTGTCATTGATCATCATGCATTAAAAAAAAAAAAAAGCCTCTGATTCGGTGGTCCCGGTTTCTCTGGTCTCATGGTGGCCTCAGATTCGGTTTGCCCACACACTTCTGTGCCTGTGGTGAGTTTGTGTCAAAGTCTTTGGGGTTGGAGGTTCGCGGGGGACGGTCGTTGGAGGGACGTTGTTGTGGTTGGCACCTGGGGTGGGCAACTCACTCAGTCTGGCTCCGCGACTGAGCTAATACTGTCGTTAGTAGGGGGCTTAGTAGGTGGTGTCCTGCGTATGTTAGCTCAGAACAGGCACCACTGAACACCACCAAAGTGACCCAGCAGCAGTGCAGGGCCCCTCTGGCTGGTGGCCCCACGGCGGCCTGATAGTGATGGGCTCCCTGTGGACTTCCGACCCTGAGGATGAGACATAACGAATCTGGGTATGGCTGTGGCGGGGAGATTGGAATGAGCGGCGTGGGAACAGTAGGACGGGGGTCGTCAGAAGATGAGGCAGCAAAAAAAACAAAAACAAACAAAAAAAAGAAGCCAAGGCGCGCAAACGGTCACCCATCCAACTGGTAACCACGCTCGACGCTGCTTAACTTGGCTGGGGGAAAGCGAGTGCTCCGACCACTGAGCTATCCCGTCATATATATATATATATACAGTGTGTGTGTTTTCATGCATGCGTGAGTGCGCGCGTGTGTGTGCGCAAGCGCGTTTGTGTCTATGCGTGCATGTGGGTATGCATACATGCACGCACGCATCTGTATGTTTATGTGAGTGCCTACGTAGGCGTGCATACGTATTCGCCTGTCCAGCGAGAGAGACTGAGCACATGCACCAGTTTGTGCAAGCAATGTGCAGTATTGATTATTCTGTAAGGAAGCAAAGGCAGTGCAGACCAAAAAACCCCAAACTAAACAATACAAGGCCTCAAGTCTGCTGTGAACTGAGAAATCTATCAGCCTGCCGACCCTTAAGCACAAAGGAAAACGAAATCAGAAACGTTCAATCACAGGCTCTATAACAGTGTAGGTATAAAAACATACACACACACACACCACTCACGAAAGACCCTAGAATACACAATTACCCCGCCATTCTCTCTCTCTCTCTCTCTCCCCTCTCTCTCTCTCTCTCTCTCGTGCACAGTATCTCTGCCTCTCTCTCTCATGCACAATATCTCTCTCTCTCTCGCTCTTTTTCTCTCTCATGCTTGCTTTATATTTGTGTAAAGCCTTTAGAATAAGAGATATCCTGGTTTCTTAGTCATATTTTTTGGAACTGATTGTTTATTGTGGTAGTTGTGGGTATACATTAACATTTTGGTTTTTTGTGTTACTTATTTTTCTCACTAAAATACTAAGCAGTTTGGCAAACCCCCCCCCCTTCATGTATGGGCCAATGGCCTTTTTGTGAATAAACCTTTCGAGTTCGAGTTCCGAGTTCTCTCTCTCATGCATAGTATATCTCTCTCATGCACAAGATCTCTCTGTTTCTGTCTTTCTCTTTCATGTACAGTATCTCTCTCTCTCTCTTTCTCGGCTCAACCAAGGTGTCGGAAATTGTAGAGTTTATCAAGGTTTTCAGGCAAAGACTGATTGACTGCCGTTGGCAGCAGTGGAGTGGTCATATACAAAACAATGAAAGATTTCAAATGTACAGACCATTTGTAGGTTCACACGATGTCAAACCTTATCTAAAGCTTGATATGGACATACATTTGAAAAGAATTATGTCTAAGTTTAGACTTGGTGTATCAGACATAAATGTTCATAAATTTAGATATATAGAACATGATGATGATGACCTCAGGTTGCTATGCCCATTATGTAAGCAAACAGTGGAAGATGAAGTTCATTTGTGCTGTGCTGTCCAGTATTAGAAGATGTAAGACAGAATTACATTCCGGTAAAGTATAGTAGACAGCCTAATTTATTAAGATTATGTCTACTCATGGCATCTAGTCACCCTGAGATTGTGTGCAGCCTTGCTTTATATTTGTGTAATGCCTTTAGAATAAGAGATATCTTGGTTTCTTAAGTCATATTTTTTGGAACTGATTTGTTATTGTGGTAGTTGTGGGTATACATTAACACTTTGGGTTTTTTGTTTTTGCTGTGTCTTTTTGTGTGTGTTACTTATTTTTCTCACTAAAATACTAAGCAGTTTGGCAACCCCCCTTCATGTATGGGCCAATGGCCTTTTTGTGAATAAATCTTTCGAGTTCGAGTTCGAGTTCTCTCTCTTTCTCTCTCTCATGCATAGTATATCTCTCTCATGCACAAGATCTCTCTGTTTCTGTCTCTCTCTTTCATGCACATTATCTCTGTCTCTCATGCACAGTGGCTCTGTCTCTGTCTCTGTCTCTCTCTGTCTCTGTGTGTCATGCACACACACACACAACACACACACACACACACACACACACACACACACACACACACTCCTCTCTCTCTCTCTCTCCATCTCTCTCTCTCTCTCTCTCATCTCTCTCTCTCTCTCTCTCTCTTTATCTCCTCAGATGGGCTGATTGTCTACGTAAGTTGAAATATATAATAAGAAAGAAGGAAAGAAAAGTAAAGAAAGAAAGAAAGAAAAAAAAGAGAGAAAGAAAGAAAAGAACAGAACAGAAAGAAAAGAGAGAAAAAAAGAAAGAGAAAGAAGACAGAAAGAAAAGAAAGGAAAGAAAGCAAATAATTAGTATATATATATATATATAAAGAAAGAAAGAAAGAAAAGGAAAGAAAGAAAGAAAGAAAGAAAAAAAGGAAGGAAAGAAAGGAATTAATATATATATATATATATATAATATATATATTATATATATATATATATATATATATATAATATATATATATATTATAAAGAAAGAAAAGGAAAGAAAGTAAGAAAGAAAGAAAGACAATCTCCACCCGAACATGTCACAGACGGGGAAAGCACTGATTCACACACACTCACTCTCTTATCACAAAAACCAATCTAGAAATCGGAACACACTTTAAACCCCAGGGGGTAGGTAACAGTGCGAATTGTATATATCTACCTTCCTACCTACTTACTACGTATCCTAGTAGGGCAGGCATAACCACAACTCAGTGACGAACAAAAAAGTATAGATCTCTCCTTTCCATTCCTAGTATAGTGGCCCCCTTACACCCACCCCTTTCCTCCCCTCTTCCCTCCACCCCCCCCCCCTCTCTCCTCTCTCTCTCTCTCTCTCCCCCCTCTCTCTCTCTCACTCTCAAATTTTTGACAAAGATTTCTGGCACAGGCAGTAAGGGGTGGTTGTGTAGTAGCTCTCTCTCCTCCCTCCTCCTCCTCCTTCTCTCTCCTCTCTCTCTCTCTCTCCTCTCTCTCTCTCGTCTTCCTCTGTCTCTCTCGCCTCCTCCTTCTCTCATCCCTCCTCCTTCTCTCTCTCTCTCTGTCACTCTCTCTCTCCTCCTCTCTCTGTCTCTCTCTCCTCCCTCCTTCTCTCTTCTTCCTCTTCTCTGTCACTCTCCTCCTCTTCTCTCTCTCTCTCTCTTCTCTCCTCTCTCTCTCTCTCTCTCTCTCTCTCTCTCTCTCTCTCTCTCTCTCTCTCCTCCTCCTCCTTCTCTCCCTCTGTCACTCTCTCTCTCTCTCTGTCACTCTCTCTCTCGCCTCCTCTCCTCCTCTTCTGTCTCTGTCTCTCTCTCTCTCTCTCTCTCTCTCTCTCTCTCTCTCTCTCTCTCTCTCTCTCTCTCTCTCTCTCTCTCTCCTCTCCTCTTCCTCTCTCCCCTCCCCTCCCTCCCCCCCCTCTCATCTCTCTCCTCTTCCTCTCTCTCCCTCCCTCCTCCCCCCCCCTCTCTCTCTCTCACTCTTTCTCCAATCTTTGACAAAGACTTCTGGCACACGCAGTCAGTGACGGTTGTTTAGCAACCAAGGAACCACGTGCGTAGCTCGTGTCACAGGGTGATAGGCACTTGCCTTGATTTCCCTATATATGGCTATATATCTATATATACATGTGCGTATGTATGACTGTATACATACACCCTGTTAGGGCCTAGGCTACTTACTACCTAGGAACTCGATTGTACGACCTTCTGGTATTGTTTGTGTCTGGAGTTATATTGATCATGGTGGTGTTGGTGGTGGTGACGATGATGATGATGATGATGATGATGACACTACTACACTACACACTACTACTACACTACTACTACTATGACTACTACTCGACTGCTGTGCATGCTGTGCTGCTGCCTGACTACTACTACTACTACTACACTAGCTCACTACTACTACTACTAACTACTACTACTACTACTACTACTGCTGCTGCTAGCTGCTGCTGCTGCTGCTGCTGCTGCTACTACTACTACTACTACTACTACTACTACTACTACTACTACTACTACTACTACTACTGATGATGATGATGATGATAATGATGATAATGATGATACTACTACTGCTACTTCTACTACTACTACCCGCACACTTCTGATCCCGGACTTTTGGCTTTCTGGGCAGGCGCGTTACCTCTAGACCACCGATCGAAGACCACAGCCCCCCCCCCCCCCTCCCAAAAAAAGTCATCTAAAGCTTGAACCTGCAGTGTTAAGAACTTGTGCTATCAATTCACCAGCAACAATTTCGTGATCTACTACTATTCTTTTCTTTTTATCCCTAAAACACAATTATGATATGGAGGGTCGTTGCGGTTGTTAAAAGTTTCGTTCATTCATAAATTCTTTCTTTCTTTCTTTCTTTCTTTCTTTCTTCTTCTTCTTCTTCTTCTTCTTCTTCTTCTTCTTCTTCTTCTTCTTCTTCTTTTCCGCTTCTTCTTCTTCTTCGTCTTCTTCTTCTTCTTCGTCTTCTTCTTCTTCTTCTTCTTCTTCGTCTTTCTTCTTCTTCTTCTTCTTCTTCTTCTTCTTCTTCTTCTTCTTCTTTTGTCTTCTTCTTCTTCTTCTTCTTACTGTGTTGGGTGTGCTGTTCTCATATCAAGAATGCGAGACAGGTACCACTGTCCACAAGCTCCACTATTCAGAAAGTTAGGGCAGTGAAGTATAAAGTGAGAAGAGAACCACTTCACCCTGGGGTGCTGTAAGCATAATACCTACCTACCTACCTTCCTTCCTTCCTTCCCTGCCCTTACCTGCACCTGTGAGGGTTACAAAAGGAAAGAAAGAACGGGAAAAAATAAAAGAAGGAAAGCACAAAAGAAAGAAAGAAAGAAAGGACAGAAAAGAGAGAGAGAGAGAGAGAGAGAGAGAGAGAGAGAGAGAGAGAGAAAGAAAGAAAGAAAGAAAAGAAAGGAGAGAGAGAGAGAGAGAGAGGAGAGACAGAGAGAGAGAGACAGAGACAGAGAGACAGAGACAGAGAGACAGAGACTAAAAAAGAAAGAAAGAAAGAAAAAAGAAAAAAAGCAAGCCAACTTAATCTGCACGTGGAGTGGTAAGGCCGATCTATTGTGAGTCAGTCACACGTATGAATGGCTTATACACAAACACACCCGGGGTGGCTCTACTGTGTTTTCTAACTGTACACCCGAGTGTACGTAACCCCCAACCCCCTTCCCCATCCCCGCCCCCCACTCCCCTTTCTTCTTTTAGCTGACAATATGTAAATAAGCGCGCGCGCGCGCCACACACACACACACACACACACACACACACACACACTGAATAAAGATCAATAAGTAAATAGAAATAGAAATGCATAAACATGTGACAA
>CM054134.1:119905819-119935819 GCA_028751875.1 Rapana venosa
TCCAGAGGTCGCGGGTTCGATCCCCGCTCCGCTCGGTGTTGTGTCCTTGGGAAAGACACTTTACTCCTATTTTCCTCACTCCACCCAGGTGTACAAGTGGGTACCAGCTCTGCTGGGGAAGTATCTGGCGACAGACTAGCGTCCTGTCACAGGGGTGGTGAAAAACCATCAGTTCGCTTAACGCTACAGAAACCGGGATAAGCTCCGGCTCTATGGACCTTCTGGCTCGAAAGAACATACTTTTACTAAATGTGTGTGTGGTGGTGGTGGTGGTGGGGTGTGTGGTGTGTGTGTGTGTGTGTGTGTGTGGTGCGCGCGCGCGCATTCTGACGTTAGAAATCCCCACATTGCATAGGTAAACAGCCAGGTATTCAGGTAGACAGACAGACGACAGAGAAACAGACGGACATACAGACAAACAGACACACACACACACACACAAACACTCACTTACAGATGCACACACATATGCGCACGTACAAGCGTGTCCGTGTGTACGCACACACACATGAAAAAAAGCAAATGCACTGCTTATTCAATGTACCATCTGAAAATAACAGTTTGACTTTGACTTTGATACACACACAACACACACAACATACACACACACACTCTATATATCTCTCTTCTCACATACCTCCCCCCCCCCCCCCCCCCCAACACACACACACACGCCACACCACACCCACTTAACACCACACAACACAGCACGCACAGCACAACCCAAAACACAACACACACATATACACACAAACACACCCAAACACAAAACACCACACCCACCTACCATCCCCCTCCCTTCCCCCCTCCCACTCACAGGCGCGCGCACGTACTCACACACACACACGCACACACACACACACACACAAAACACAACACACACACACACACACACCACACACACAACCTACCCACATCCACCCACCCACATACACACAAACGTCTTTAAAAAAAAAAAAAAAAAGGATTACAGATTTTCAGTCTGACAAACATCTGCTGGCACTTGTTGAATTCCTCTAAACGAGCGGGTACCTCTCTTTGAGAAAGACAGGACAGTGACTGCATTGTTCACCCCTACCTGTAATTCTGCTGGTGCCAGAATTTTCAGGCAGAGAGGTTGTCGACCCCATCAACTGCAAATAATGACACTTGTCCACACCCCCCCCCCCACCCATTCCCCCCCCCCCCCCCCTCTCCCGTCTTCTCCCCCTTCATGACACCAAATAGTAAATTCTAAATAAATAAAAATTAAAAAGAGAACACACACAGACATACATAGACACACACAGGCTTGTACGCACGCACACACACATACACATACACACCGTTTGCACAGGTTAAAGACCTGTTGCTCTTTTCGGGAGAGTAGGCCATAGTGTGCCAGTGGGAACGGACGTCAAATGTACACAACTGCAAACACACGTGGACTGGATATAAATAAAGCACATGAATGCCTACTCCAGCATCCTGGAAATAAGAGAGTAAATAAAATAATTTTTTTAAAAACATACACATCATAATTATACACACAACATACAGAATAAGGAAAGACGATACATAAGGTGAGGAGACAAGCTTCAAATAAATCTGTTTTAACCTCTGCTCCCCTTCGCCCCCCCCCCCCCCCCCCCCCCACCCCCCCCCACCTTTTTTTTTTTTCAAAAGTAAATCTCATAAACTACCCACTCAGTTTTGACAATCAAAGAGATGGAGAGGGAAGAGGGGGGGGGGGGGGGGGGGGGGAGTAATACAGGGGGGGGGTTGGTGGATTATGGAGTGGGTTATGGTTGGGGGATGGGAAACTTGGGGATATGTTACAAGGGGTAATTGCCATTTTTGTTGTTGTTGCAGTTGTTGTGATTATATTTACCCCAAAACATGACAATCATCCGCTTGTATCCCCAGCTCCCCCTCCCCTCCCCACCGCTCGCATCCTATAATGAATATCTCTATATGATAAATATAAAATAAATAAATAGTTTTAAATAATCATAATCACAACAACAGGAACAACAAAATGACAACCACCTACTTGTATCCCAAGCTTGCCCCCACCCCACCCCGACCCCACCCCCCTCCAACCCATACCCCTCACCCTTCTTGTCTAGTCTTACCACCTCCTCCCACCCTCCCATCCCCTGCCCAAATTGCCTTTAGTGTCCTAATTTCGTTTCCTGGCCAAAAGATTTGACAGGTCCACATGGACATCACCAAGAGAAGAGGCTTCCTGCCACCATCTTCCTCTTCATCCTCCACTGCAATCAGTCAGTCTCTCTTCACCTCCACACACCACACACACACCAACACACACACACACCACACACACACACACGGTACTAGGCTAGGGACAGTTCCTTGTCCACGTTCCCACGCCAAACCCACATTCACCTTTCTCACCTCAAAGAGAGAGAGAGAAGAGAGGGGGGGAGGAGGGGGGGGGGGGGGGGGGGGGGGGGGGGGGGGGGGGGCTGTAGGGCTACTCAGCTCCCAACAAGTTGTGCTCATACTCTTCATCCACCTCAAGGCACAGGCTAGCAGAGAACACCTTCTCAAACCTGACAGCTTTTTCCTTTCAGGGATGATGGGTTGGTATAGCCTCTAGCAGTAAGCAGAGCTTGTGAAGACTACTTGCTTACTACAGGGAAGGAGCCTGATTGGAGAGAGTACCTTTCCCAGACAATACAATGTTGACTGAGTGAAGGTATTGACGGCAACCCTGGGAAAGGCCTCAACACCTCTTGGGAGACTACTTGCATACTACAGGGAAGGAGGCCTCTGATTGGAGAGTGTAGTTACTTTCCCAGACAATACAAGTTGGACTGAGTGAACGGTTATTAGGACGGCAAACCGGGGAAAGGCCTCTACACCTCCTTGGTGAGGAGTTGCCTTTGCCTCCTCCAGAGGGGAGATGAGGGGGAGATTGGTGGGGGATGGATGATGTTGGGGATGGATTTCACGTTTACCGGGAGTTTTCTTTTGGCGGTTTGTCGGCAAAAATTAATAATGATGCAAGCCTTGTTGTGGGTTTGTCCTGTATGTGTGGGGTAAGTATTGTGCGCTTGTCATTTGTGTGTACTGGTGACTTTTTACTTCGTTGAGTGATTTGAAGGAAATCCTTTAAAAAGAAATAAACTATTTGTTTTGGGCGAATTGGCGTTGTTGTTTTTGGTTAGTAAGATGCAAGGGATATTGGGTTTTTGATGTTGATGTGATGTTTGTTGTGCTGGTTGGATATGATCGCTATGGGCCTGATTGGATTAGGAGCGTTTGACTTCCATTATGTGGATACATGCAAGTGCAGGAAGTCAAGGAGTTCGGTATTGGCAGTTAGCGCGCTGTCTGTAGCAGAGATCAATCCCTTTATCTTTTTTTCCCTTTAGTTCATGGCTTTAGCTACGACGTTTCCCCAATGTGACATGTTGAGTATGCAATCGGGTTTGATTTACCATAAAGGTAGAGGCATTTGACTTCGGGGATAAATACATTTTAATTTACTCCTAAGTCTTTCGTCCGTGGGGGCGCCCGCCAGCGCCTCGGACGCCACCACGGAATGCCTTTTCTTCTTAACAACCAGGTCTTTTTTTCCTATCTTTTCTGATTCTCTTAGGGTTTTTTTTGCCCGATCTTTCTTTTGTTCATTCCTTTTCCCGTTTAGGAACAACAAACAACAACAACAACACTCAAGAACTGAGGTTTTTTTTGGTATTTTTTTTTTTTGTTGTTGAGACATTTTATCTTGGGGCTGGGTATGACATGAAAAGTGACCTCTTTTCTGCATCACAAGTCAGAAAAAGACTACCAGTTAAAGGCAAAGAAACAAACTAAACAGCCAACCAACCAACCAAACAATGAAACTAAACTAACAGCCAACAAACCAACCAACTAGCAAGCAAGCCAACAACCATGGAACCATGGAACCACAGAAGAGAACCAACCAAACGAACTAACCTTGTGAAACCCAACCAACCAACCAACCACCACCCAACCAACCAACTTACTAACCAGGCCAATCCTGCCAGCATCCAAGGAACCACTTAAAAATTAATAAAAAAAACTCGAACCAACCAACCAACCCAGCCAACCCAACCAACGACGACCAACCAACAGCATACCCAAGCCACAAAAAAACACCAAACAAAAACATTCTAGATTTCAATAATTCTTTTTTTTCTTTATTTTCTTTTTTTTTAAAAGAAAGACTCTCGATTCTCAAAAGATCTAGAAAAGGAAAAAAAACAATATCACCAGCTCACCTTTTCACTTTCAAAAAGGCAAAACAAAAAAAATCCCCCCCCCCCCCCCCCCCCCCCCGCACATCATGAAAATGAAACCTCCGTCAGTTAACGAGCCCTCATTGTATAGGGGACACCAACACTCCCTCCCCCCCCTCCCCCACTACAAACTCTTGTTCCACGGTAAAAATGCCACAAAACAAACTCCCTAGGGATGTGATCGCGCCACCATGGGTGATATGAAGTCCTCGTTTGCCGTACTACGTTATACGGCCGGAAAGCGTCAAAGAGATCGCCGTAACAGGAGGCTAATAGATCAAGCGGGGTTGGTATAGTTTTGATAAACATTCAGGGCACCTTGACAGTCGGAGGAGGGAGGAGGGGTGGGGGGGGGGGGGGGGGGGGGGGGGTTGGAGGAGGAGGAGGAAGGTGGAGGCTGGTGATGTGAGAGGCTTCAGATCTGCGGAGAGCTGGGCTAATTGTTGTTCTAAGGTGTTGGAGGTCGGTGGGTACCAACCGTTGGAGTTTTGGTGGGATCATTGTGATTTTAAAAGTCGCTTGACGTTGAAACCATGCACGAGGGTAGTTATAAGCTGGTATAAAGAAGTACATGTATAAGAGCTCACAGACACAGTGACACAGAAACACACACACACACACACACACACACACACACACACACACACAAGTGACAATAACAATGACAATGGCAATGCTTTATTGTGTTAAGCTTTTTAAGCCCGTGATCAAAAGGACAGTGGGAAGGGGACTGGGAACAAAACACACACTTTTGGAAATAAGAACGTCCTTACAGCCCCAATGGAGACACCAGCGAGAGAGAGGAGGAGAGAGGAAGAGAGAGAGAGAGAGAGAGGGAGAGGGAAAGAGGAGAGGAGGGGAGAGGAGGAGAGGGGAGAGAGAGAGATGAGAGAGAGTGGAAGAGAGTGAGAGAGAGAGAGAAAAGGTGAGAGAGAGAGAGAGAGAGGCTGGGGGTGAGAAGAGAGAGGAGGGAGGGAAGATCGAGGAGAGGAGAGGGAGGAGGAGGAGACGAGAGAGAGAGAGAGGGATTGAGAGAGAGAGAGAGGGAGAGAGAAGAGAGGGAGAAATAGAGAGAGAGAGAAGAGAGAGGAGAGGGAGAGAGAGAGAGAGGGAAGAGAGGAGTGAGAGAGAGGGGATGAGAGAGGGAGAGGGAGAGAGGAGAGAGAGAGAGAAAAGAGAGAGAGAGAGAGAGGGAGGATGAGAAGAGAGAGAGAGAGAGAGGGAGAGAGAGAGAGGGGGAGAGAGAGAGAGAGAGAGGGGAGAGAGAGAGAGGAGAGGGACGCGGAGAGAAGAGAGGGAGAGAGAGGGAGAGGTGAGAGAGAGAGGAGAGAGAGAGGGAGAGGAGGAGAGAGAGGGGAGATGAGGAGGAAAGAGTGAGAGAGAGAGAGGGAGGGAGAGAGAAGAGGAGAGAGATAGGGAGGGGAGGAGTGAGAGAGAGAGAGAGAGGGAGGGGAGATGAGACGTGAGAGAGAGAGGGAGGAGAAGAGAGAGAGTGAGAGAGGGAACGGGGACGAGAGAGAGAGAGTAGGGAGGGAGAGAGAGAGAAAAGAGAGAGAGTGGGGGGAGAGAGAGGAGGGGGAGAGAGAGAGTGAGAGAGAGAGAGAGGGAGGGAGAGAGAGAGAGAGAGAGAAGAGGGGAGAGAGAGTGGGGAGCAGAAGAGGAGAGAGAGAGAGAGAGATGAGACAAGAGAGAGAGAGAGGAATGAGAGAGAGATGAGAGAGAGAGACGAGAGAGAGAGGGAGGAGAGAGGGATATGACAATGACAATGACAAATTCTTTTATTTCGAGGATAATGAATAACACTCATGTGCTATTTTTGTATCCAGTCCCCGAGAGAGAGCGTTTTCATTTCGAGGATAATGGGATACGAACTCATGCGCTGTTTTGCATCTAGGCCTAGTCCTCGTGTTAGGGTTCTGTTCATTCTGTCATTGGTTTCCTTCCACCTTCACACAATAGCTTACTCTTCCTAACGGCAGAGCAGGACTGTGAGAAAGGTGACAAGGAGTTTGTGACATAAACATACTGGAGAACAATAAGTCTATAAACACAGTCCTAGGCTCAATGGTCTTTATATTTTGGGTTCATGGGATTATTATACAGTCAAAGCAAGCAATCAATGGTCGTTTTAAAGCGCATTGCTTATTCAAAAGTAACAGACTTTCAGATACTTGTTCTTTCTCGTCGAACGCCCACGCAGCAACTATTGTCGTCTGTCATATGAGCGAAAAGGTATTGTGCTGCTGTTAAGCGCCTGACAAATCAGCCCCAGCACATCCGACTCAGCATCGGAAGGAATTGTTAACTTTTATTCCAGAAACAAAGGCAGCAGGAGAATGGACCAAGAAGGCGGAAAAGAGACAAGACGGAGGTGACAGGATAAAAGCAACAACAAAGGAACAAAGCAGGAGCAAAGAGACGGAATAAAAGAGGGGATTCCTTGTACAGATTTTCCTGAGGTGGGGATGCGATTATTCAATTTTGTTTATACCACTTTTTAAGTCACGGCCAGATTTTCTCTCTGCGTGAAATTTCGGTACTGCTCTCCCCCCGGGAGAGCACGTCGCCATAAGAGCGCGCCACCTATTTTACTAATCTTTTCGATTTCTAGAAGGCGCGTTACCTCTAGACCACCGATTCCACACGGTTTGCTTCCTAAAAACACAGTCAAAGAGATGTTTCCGCTGGATGTGATGGCGTTGTGCCATTGAAGCTGACCTCAAGTTCCTCAAAGGGACCGTCTCTCAGAATGGCTGGCGGCCTTGCATCAAAGCCAGGGGTGGGGGGGGGGAGGGGGGGGCTCAGAAAGCGGGAGTGTGCGCGTGCATTCCTTTGGTCGATACAGAGAGAAGCCAAGTCTGCGCGCCAGTCAGCCAGGGAGAGAGAGAGGAGGAAAAGAAAGGAAGGGTACAGTAGCCCGGGCCAGTCTTGTACTACTATATTGGCGGAGCTGGACAGTACAGGCAGGCAGCCAGGCCTAGCAGGTCTTCAGAGGGCGGCACTAACTAACTGTCTTCAGAGAGGAGACCCTGCCTGGCCAGGCCATTCGGGAAATACAGATTTAAAAAAATGGGAAGGGAGGAAAAAGGGAGGGTAAGGAGGGGGGGAGGAGGCACCGTGGTCGAGTGGTTTAGGCGGTCAACTCGTGATCCAGAGGTCGCGGGTTCGATCCCCGCTCGGCTCGGTGTTGTGTCCTTGGGAAAGACACTTTACTCCTATTTTCCTCACTCCACCCAGGTGTACAAGTGGGTACCAGCTCTGCTGGGGGAAAGTATCTGGGCGACAGACTCAGCGTCCTGTCACCGGGTGGTGGTGGAAAAACCATCGGTTCGCTTAACGCTACAGAAAAACGGGATAAGCTCGGCTCTATGGGCCTTCTGGCTTCGAAGAACCTACTTGTTAAGGAGGGGGGGGGGGGGCGGGGGGGGGGGGGTGTGAGTATGGGTGTATTGTGGTTGGAGTTGGGGTGATGTGTGTGTGGGGTCGGAAGGGGGAGGGGGTGGGAAGGGGGTGGGGGGGGGGGGGGTGATGTGTTGACGTAACATTGGCCGCTGGAAAGAAATAAAAAAATTACTAAAACACCCCCAAAGCAATACAAACAAAAACACAACTTTACAGAAGGAAGAAAGAAAGTACACAAGGGATCAGCAGGCATACAAACACAACACACACACACACACACACACACACATTCCCCCCTATAAGCCCTTACGAAAGAGACTAGAAACCAAAGCTGCATAACACCAGCGCTTATTCCATTATCTCGAAATGAAAGAATAAAATCTCTCTTCTCTCTCTCTCTCTCTCTCTCTCTCCTCTCTCTCTCTCTCTCTCTCTCTCTCTCTCTCTCTCTCTCACGCACGCACACACACACCAAACACACACAACACACACACCACACAAACACACACACACTCACCACTATCAAATTAGGCAAACATGTGCACTAGGGTCACCAAGTTGACACCCAATGGCAGAAACAGCTGAAAGGTTTCAGGCTTTTGCCCGTCGTAAACATGCTTCAATAAGAAACGCATAGGATGATACTAGGAGTTCTAAGAAAACGGGACCTTACGACCTCCTGGGGAGTTTCTTTTAGACCCCTTTCCAGAGGAGACCCTCTGAGCCCACTGTTCTGGAATGAGACTGCCAGACTGTCTAATCAAGTACCAAGATTGGCCTTGGTAAGGCGCTGATACACTCTGTATGGAATACCAGTCGTGTCAAAAGCCGTCTATGGTCATTTTCATTATGAAAAAGAGTAATTAATATGTACCCATGTTTTATATGGTTTCACTGTTGTTTTTTGTGTTTGTTTTTTGTTTGTTTTCTTTTTGTTTTGTTTTTATGTATGTGTGTTGGCGGGGGGGGGGGGGGTTTGATCCAACAGTTCATCATAAAATAATGTCCATTAAAAGCAAAAGATTAATTTATGTTTGAATAAAGCATTTTTTATCATGGAAAAGGGATTCGTCATTATACGAAAAAGAGTTATCAGTTCATTTATATAAAATTTTTTAATTTTAAATGTTTTTTTTCCTTAGATTCCTTTGTTTACAAAAACAAGATTATCGGAAAAGTAATTTAGCTCAGAAAATCGTTGTTGTTTACAGCGATAACATTACTGACCATCTGGAGTCAACACGGCTTTTTGTTATTTATTATGCTTGTTTTCTTTGTAGAAAAGAAAAAAGTGCTTAAAGTTGTTATTGTAATAAAGTTCTTGTTTTATCCACTTGGTCAACTTCGATTTAATGGTAGATTTCATCAAAAATTATAGTTTTGGACTCTAGGGACACTAGTTACAGTGAGCAGATGGAGGTCAAGTTGCTGAAAAAGAGTCGTTTCAACCTCGTAACTACGTTACAAAACTCTGGCACACAACATGATAGTTAATGTCGAACGATTAGACAGTCTTTGATTTTAAAAGAAAGAGTCACTTTCAACTCAGTTTATCCACACCTCACTCTCTCTCTCACACTCACACACACACACACACACACACACACACACACCACACACACAACACACACACAACACACACTCACACACACACACACACACCAACACAGTAAATGTCTATGTGGTGAGAATATATTTCTAATTAATCATATAATATTTGAATGTAAGAATACCAAAAGCTTTTTTCCCCAATTTTCTGAAAAAACTCCTTTGGAAGCATATTCAACAATTGAATGTTTGGCATTTGTTATTGCAAAAGGTCTCTGGCATGTAATATAGGACATTGGTATATTTTCTTTGCGTTAAATCATGTTTTTAGTTTTGGTGTTTTTTCGGTTTTTTAAAAATAAATGTATCCTTTTGCTTTGCGGGGTTTCTTTTCATGATTAGGACTACTTTTCCACCACCACTCAATTCTCATAAACCCTTGTATATATAAATATTTTTTTTTATCTCGTCAAATTATCACTGAGACTAGTGCAACAGACGAACATCAAAAGACACACACACACACACACACACACACCACACACACACACACACACACACGCACGCGCACGCACACACACACACTCACAACGCACGCACACACACACACACACACACTCACACACACAACCCACACACACACACACACACACAGCTTTTGTCGCAGAATGTTTACCATAGAGTTTACTCTGGGGGTGCATAGTCAGACCACATGAAATGAGGCTTTCACATAAGGAATTCCCCACTCTGCTTTTAGATTGTCTGGCCTCTTGATTACTGCGGTCATCAAGGTCTGTTGTTCTGGGACTGTCTCGGGTCCTAGCAGTCCTCTGGAGAATTCTGGAATGCCTGTGAACATCCACTGATGCCCACAATAGAAGATTAGTTCCCTGTTTAGTATCCCTGTAAATTGTTTCGCTTTGCCAACAAGGGGAGAGCAGCCTACGTTTGGTTTGACACAAATTTAATTTATGCTAGGTTTGAATTCAGTCTTACTCAGCTAGCAGCGAACTGGGTAGTTTGTGTGACAGTAGATAATTTTTATTATTCAGACACTGAGCATTTCACTGATTTTAACAAGGTTGTTTGCAAAATATCAGAAAATGTTGTAACTGTCTATTAGAATTTATCTTCAAAGAGAATTTGGCAGCCCATGATATGTTTTTGCAGGTGGATGTTTTTTACAACAACAACAACAAAAAAACACAACAAACCTCTCTGTGGATCTCTCCGTATCATTTACATTGAGAAACACCAGTGGTGTAATATGTGTGAGGTTAGTTTAGAACCAGTTTCCCCTGAAGTAGGCGAATAAATGCTGAGCATTTCGTACATAAAACAAGCTTGTTGTCTTTATTGTTTTCATATCATATACATTTATAATGTGTGTGTGTGTGTGTGTGTGCTCTCAAATGAAAAAGCTCTCATTTGTGTGTGAGTGTCTGGTGGTAATAGGAAACGGGAATTTACTCCCCCCCCCCCCCCCCATCAAAACAAAAGAAAACATCCCAAGGTCTTTACAAATAAAAAGCAGGTACCATCCACTTTTACACGAAACATGGATGAGTTCTGAATGTGTGCGTTAGCACAGGGACCAATATGTCTGCAGGCTTAGCTGAATGACTCACAGGTAAAGAAATTGGAACCAATGCTGCCTCCACATCCCCCTCCCTCCCTCTAAGACAGATACAGCAGCGGGCACTTGAACACGCACCCCTTGCTATTGTCAGATTACTAAATTCATGGTTTAACCACTCGGCTATTCCAGTCACTACGAGAAAAAACCTGAAAAGTTCGACCACAACCACTTTTACTATAATTATGTACTTTTCACTTCACTTTTCTTTATTTTCCATCTTCTTTACTCACCTTACTTCCTAGATTTCTTCTTCTTTTATATTTATATGAGTGTAAGACATAGGCCTACTATCATAAGCAAGTCAGTTTTGATACCAGCAGGCATATCACCAGATGGACGGACGCTATAGCCGAGTGGTTAAGACCGACATCAATCCCATGGATCTATGAAGGCGTGGGTTCGAATCTCGGCGGTGTCTAGTAAATCGTTGATTTTGTTGTTGCTGTTGTTGTTGTTGTTGTTCGTTCTCCAGCTTTACACACTGGGGGGTCACCCAGAACATGCACTCTGACTCCCTCATCCCACCTGGGAATCACTGTGAGATTGAAATTGCACACTGAATGAGACGTTTGCCTGTTTTTAAGTACCTCGCCATTTAGGCAGCTATCACTGTTCACTGTTCACTGGTCCCGTAACCCGCCAGGGTCGTGGGGGCGCTGCATGGTGGACGAACGGTGGACCAGCTGGCTCCACTTAGCGCGGTCGTGGGCAAGTGCCTGGGTGACACTGAAGTCCTCCCCTGTCCAATCACGGATGTCGTCGGCCCACTTTCTCCTCTGTCTGCCCCGTCTTCTCTTCCCCTGGACTGTTCCTTGCAGGATGGTCTTTGCAAGTCCTTCTGAGCGTGTTACGTGCCCATACCATCTGAGTTTCCTCTTTTTCCGCCGTGGTCAGTAGGTCTTCATAACCCCGCACCTGTTGAGTGATCATTCTGCGGACTTCATTGTTGGTGACATGGTCCTTGTATGAGATGCCAAGGAGCCTTCTGAGGCATCTCATTTCTACTGCTTGGATCCTCCTTTGTAGGTCTGCGTTTAGTGTCCATGCCTCACATGCGTAAAGCATGATTGAGGTGACTAGCGCGTTTAGTAACTTTACCTTGGTTCCGAGAGGGATGTTTCTGTCTCTCCATATGGTCTTCAGTCTTGCCATTGCTGCTGCTGTTTGTGCTGCTCTTGCTAGGATTTCGGTCTTCGATCCCTCCTCACTTATGATGGCTCCAAGGTACTTGAAATGGTCAACTGTCTCCAGTTCTTTTCCGCTGAGAGTGATCTTGGTGGTGATTGGCTGGGCACTGTTTGTCATGAGCTTGGTTTTCTCGGCACTGATTTCCATGCCGTATCGGGAGGATATTTCGTCCAGTTTCTTCACTAGGTTGGCCAGTTCCTCTTCATTTCCTGCCAGACCGTCAATATCATCGGCAAACCTGAGGTTGGTGATTGTTCGCCCTCCAATGCTGACTGTACCTGTGTGGTCTTCCAAGGCAGCTATACACTTACTAATAATAAATCAAGGGTAGGAGTCCCCCCCCCCCCCCCCCCATCTCCCAGGTCAATTTCAGGTGCAGACTTCCTTGTGCCTGAATTCCCTTCGTGTATATATACACATGCAGAGGATCAAATATGCATGTTAAAGATCCAATAACTCACGCGAGCGTTATGTGGGATACAGAAACAGGAACATACCCAGCATACATCCCGAAGATGGACTGCAGCTACCTTCATGGTGGGCAGAAACGGTCGCATACACAAAATCTGACCATTGGTGAACCTCGGAGCTCTCTAGCTGAGGAATGAAAAACACTATGACCAGATATTCCCAGTCTCTCTGATAGCATCAGCAAAGTAGTAAGTGAAGTAAAAGGAATCCGCAGAAACAAAACAAATAACAGCCAAGCCTTTCCGCTTCGACCATCATGGCCACTGGTCATGCGGATCACCTCCCTTGATTTATGTCGGCTGGCACTTGGAGGTCAAGGGGGGCAGGATCAAGTAGCCAATCACAATAAACATGGGCTCTCTCTCTCTCTCTCTCTCTCTCTCTCTCTCTCTCTCCTCTCTCTCTCTCCTCTCTCTCTCTCTCTCTCTCTCCCCATGAGACTATAAACCCAGGTCCCATGTGCGAACGCATGCAGAACATCTTGCGCACACACGTTAAAACCCGTTCCGCTTTTCGGAAGAGAGTAGGCGCCATTGTGTGCTGGTGGGAACTGATGACAAAATTTACAAAACAGCATACATAAGAGGACTGGATGTAAAAATGCACACGAGTGCTTATTCCATTATCCTTGAAATAAAAAAATAGATCTTTAAAATAAAAGAAAGAAAAGAAATAGAGATCTAGGTGCATTGTCTGTTTCTTCACTTATCTTCAGTCATGAGATTTGGTTAAATATTCAGATCGTTGGGATGTCTCATTGGAAAAAAAAAAAAACCTGGAAGAAAGTCAGGAGGCATTGGTATGTTTTTTTAAAAGATTGTCTATGGTATGGTATGTACTCATCTTGTTTGTTTGCTTGCTTGTTTTCTGCACTGTGAATGCTCTCTCTTTCTAGTTTCATACCCATAATATGTGAAATCCATTGTGTAATGAATGATTAATGTTGTGAGCACTTTCACACACCCTCATCTGCAAGTTGGGGTATTGTTTGTATTTCATATTGTACCTCCAGGGTTCCTTTTCTGGAAATAAAATCTGGAGTTCCGAGTTTGCTTTTGTTTGCTTTTTTTTTTTTTTTTTTTAAAGTTGTTGTTCCCTGTAACGTTGTTGGGTATTTTAATAGTATGGGCTGTTTGGTTTTATTTTTGGTTGGTTTGTTTTGTTTGGGTTTGTTTGTTTGGTCAGTTGGTTGTTTTGTATGTTTTTTTTGTTTGTTTGTTGTTTTATTTTTGCTTATGTAGTCCTGTCCGAATGATTTCCACAAAGCACTCGGCGATTTAACTATGAGTAACAGAATGCAAACAAGCGGTAAAGAATCGACCCCAATCTACATGAGGAAAAAAATCAGATAGATTGTCTAGATGTATTGTCTTTTTCTTCTGTCTGTAATCCCAGCCAGCCACTCACAGCAAAGAGAAGGAAAGAACGATTCCACAGGAAGAGTCAGTATCATACAATACCCTGTCATTTTCTTCCGTTTTTAATCTATGGTGAATAGGTAGGTTTTTTTCCAGAGAATATTCAAGTACCTGATAGTTTTCAATATATATATACAGCTCTTGATGACAAGAGTGGGTCCTGACCATATTGTCCATTGAGTATCCTCGGCGCCGTATTGTCCGGTTCAAATCTAGGCTCCCCTCCCCCCCCCCCCCTCCCCCTAAACCCCTCTTTAAATTCCTCCATGGTATTCCTACTTAAAGTGGTATATACAATATATGACTATACAATACTATACAATACAATACTTCCCACTGTCTCTTCTTCCTCGTGGTTCAACAGTCTGGCCATGAATGGACCTTATATTGTTCTCCCAATCTTTCTTTTTCTTACCCTCTCCCCCTCCTCCCTTCTCAAATTTCAACATTTGACCTCATTCTCCATTTGCAGTAAATAATTATATACATTGGTTTTTCTTTACTTACAGTCCAAGGGTGGGGGTGGGGGGTTAGAAAATAAGAAGTAGGCGGAACAGAGAGAGGGTTGGGGGGGGGGGGGGGATTAGACACCTCCTCCCCTCTCCCCAGCCCTACCAAAACCTTTTCAGTCAAAAAGACTGACCCTTTCAAGCAGATGAGGACCCTTTTACAGGACCCAGTACTCTTCTTCAGAACACAGCAGGCTTTCCCTCCCCTTTAATGATTATTCCCCTTCCTCCTCCCCCCCCTTCCCCCCCCCCCCCCCCCCCCCCCCCCCCCCCTCCTCGACACACTTTCTTCACTACCACCACCACCACCACTACCCTATATCTCCCTCTCTTTGTGGCCCCATCCTTCCCTCCATTATTCACTGACTTGAAAAACCACTGATCAACCAGTCCATTCCTCAAGGGAAGGAAGGAAAGAGGGTACTAGAGTAGGCAGAGTCCATCCCATCCTTCAGTCCCTAGCCTAGGCCTAATAGAAAGACAAGCGTAGCAGGAGGTCCATCATTAGAAGGGCCACTCCTACTATCCCTCGCTCCAGTTCAGATCTCTATGGGCCATTTCATTGCCCACGCGCCCTGGTTCCCCCAGCGGGTTTTCAACCCATAGGGCCTACTAGGGCCCAGCTAGTATAGGCTAGTTCTTCTTCTTTGGACAGCTCTGTGTAGAGCCATCAGACAGCGCTACAGCTAGAGCTACACTTGTCTGATGGCGGACAAACTATGGGGCGGATTGAATAGAAGACAGATTGGACTGTGACACAGTGAACAAGATGGACTCCTCTAGCCTAGTCTGTCTGGCTGAACTTAATGATGGGGATGGCGATGGCGGGAGGACCAGTGACGTCATCTTTATACAATAATTGAGTGTGGCTACTCTTGCCCCCTTTTTTGGGTGGGTGGGTGGGTGGGGGGGCAGGTGGGAGGGGTGGGTGGCGTGAGTGTGGGGGTGGGGGTAGGTGATGTAAGTTATAATTTGTTGAGGTTGGTTTAAGGGACGAGAGAGGAGAAGAGAGAGAGAGAGAGAGAAGAGAGAGAGAGAGAGAGAGAGAGAGAGAGAGAGAGACTGACTGACTGACTGAATGAATGAATGAATAATAAATGAATGAATGAATGATTGAGTAATCTTTATTTTCAAATACTTTCAATACTTTTTTTCATCGGCCCTTGCCCTGATTAAGGACTATAAGAGAGAGAGAGAGAGAGAGAGAGAGAGAGAGAGAGATGAGAGAGAGAGAGAGAGAGAGAGAGAGAGAGAGAGAGAGAGAGAGAAATAAATAGCAAAACAAATTTATCATCATAGTATGATTTTACTGCCAAAATGTAACTACAGGCTTTTTGTTCTTAGCTTAACATTAGTTGTGACTCTCTCTCTCTCTCGCTTTCTCTCTCTCTCTGTCTCTCTCTCGCTCTCACTCTCTCTCTCTGTCTCTCCCTCTCTGTCTCTCCGCTCTCTCTCTCCTCTCTCTCTCTCTACTCTCTCTCTCTCTATCTCTCCTCTCTCTCCCTCATCATCTCCTCACTCTCTCTCCTCCCCAAACTCTACTACAAGTCTTCCAGGTAAGGTGTCACGGAATCACCAGGTTGAACTGAAGTCAGAAGTTACTGATTGGATGGCTGGGGTTCGAGCCACTTCACTGACACACTCCTGTTCAAGAGGATTTCTCCTCTACAGTGAGTTAACATCAGTGCCCACTCAACTCCCTGGAAAATCCTACAGATTTGAGTATAAACCGTGGCCCTGTGGATGAACGCACGAAGAACAAAGTTCGCACCCATAAAACCTTTTTCCATGTTTCGGGAAAAGTATTCCATTTGTGCCGGTGGCAGGCAACGGATGACGAAACCGACAAAGCCGCACGCCCACGGGGACAGGATGTAAAAAAAAAAAAAGTACACAAGCGTGGTTTTCATTGTTCTTAAAGAAATGAAAAGGGCTAAAAACAATAAAGAACACCTACAGCAATGAACGTAGGGCAGATACTTATGGCCAGTGGTGTGGATTTATTTATTTATTCATTTATTCTTTTAATATCGAGGATAATGGAATAAGCACTCATGTGCTTTTTTTTTACATCCAGTCCCCGTGTGTATGCGGTTTTGTAAATTTTGTCATCTGTTCCCACCGGCACACAATGGCCTACTCTTTCGTAAAGCGGAACAGGATTTAACGTGTGCGCAAGATGTTCTGCGTGCGTTCGCACACGGGGCCTCGGTTTATAGTCTCATCCGAAGGACTGACTGCAAACGCTAGCACTACAAGGTGTTAGGCCAACATCCTCAGTATGAAGAAGAAGGCATGGTGATAATACAGTAATACTATTTATTACCCAGAAGGGATCGATCGTCAGGGGAAGGAAAGAACACGAATGGGTTCCTAGTGGCGGGAGACGACTGCGAGTTGACCTGAGATGTTATGACTTGAATTATTTCCCTTGGGAATGCTATGTCTGAGTTTTCTTGTTCTTTCTTTCTTTTTTTCTCCTACTCTCGTTCTTTTTTTTTCTTTCTTTCTTCTTCTTCTTTCTCCTACTCCTACTATCGTTCGTTTCTTTTTTCTTCGTTATTTCTTCCGTCCTTTCTTTTCTTCTTCATTATTATGCTGTTTGTACTTTTTTAATTAAAAAAAAATGTTCTGCTTTTTTGTGTTGAGTGACCAGTTGCAGTTGACCAAGGTATTGGTCTCTAACTCTGGTTATTGTACTACTTTGTAGAGTATTTTTTTTCTTCATTAAAGTCTTTACACGATAAATCAGTCTGAGATCTCCCAGAAGCTGGTGCTGGTTTTTGGTGCCTGCAGAGATATTTTTATGTCCGTGCTCACAGTAGTAGCTCAGCCGCCAATCATTGATATCTTCTTTCTTCTTCTTCGTCGAACGCTCAGACAGTAACTACTGTTGTCTGTCACATGAGCGAAAATGCGTTGGGCTTCCGTTAAGTGCCTGACAAATCAGGCCCAGCATATTCGATTTCGGCGATGGGAGAACATTGTTATTCATTTTTAAAGTCTTTCTGGGAAAGAAAGGCAGGAGAATGAACCAAGCAGCAGAAAATAAGACACGAAGGAGGTGACCTGAAGAAAAGGAAAAAGGCAGAAACAAAGAGGGGGATAGAAAAGAGGGAATTCGTAGCACAGAATTTCCAGAAGGCAGAGATGTTATTTGTACTGACAGGCCTTCCCTCCCTACCCCCCCCCCCCCCCCCCCCCCCCCCTCCCGCATCCCCAGGAGGGGGTGAGGGGGAGGGTAGATTGATATCTGACATCCCATCTGTTCTTTCCTCTTCTCTTCTCTTCTTGTTTTTTCTTCCAGAAGATCAACAGTTTCAAGATGGTGGCAATTTGTGGCATCATCCGCCTTTGTCGGCACACGTCAAGCTCCGGAAGTGTGGGGAGATCAAAGGGAGAGCAGTTGCTCAAGACGTGTGAACAATGCTCTGTTTATCTTCCTTGTAACATTACGGTGTTGGAGCAAAAAAAGAGACCCTACCTATCGCCTTTACTCCAGGTGGCAAAGAATATTGTTATCATATTTCTATTAAAGGGTCTTTTTGACATTATTTAGAATACACTTATATCCTTCCCGTTTATTGTCTGGCCGTTTCTAGAAAGAAGAAAGTTGTTTATCCATGTAATTAAAAGCAACGAAAGATTAGAAGGATTTTTATTCAATTCATTATAAATTTATCAAGCTTTGTTTATTTATTCATTTATTTATTGTAATTATTTTATCTTTATCGAGAACTAATAAGACTTATATGCTTTTACATCAGCCATTGTAGGGTTTTGAAAATTATGTCATCTGTCCCACCGCACATTCCTACTCTTACGAAGCGAACATGTTAACGTGTGTCGCAAGATGTTCTGTGTGCGTTCGCACACGGGGCCTCGGTTTATAGTCTCACTGTTTTGGTGATAGAGCCACACAGGCAGCCACACTACATGTCCCACAGCATTACTAGTTACAGAAGATTTCTTACAGAAGGTATGACTTCAAACTCATCATGAATTGCTGAGAACTATATGATACTTCTTCAACATCCCTTACACATTCTTTTCGGGTTCAAACACGAACATACCTAGCTTAGATTCCCCCAAATTGGAATGGGGTTACCTTCATGGTGGGCAAAAAAACAAACAAACAAAATAAAAAACGCACACAAACAAAAAACGGTTGCATACACAAAATCTCACCATTGGTGAATCTTGCAGCACTAGCTTGGAAATAAAACAACCCCCCACCCCCCTAAAAAACCCCAAACAAAACCAACAGGAAACTCCCAAATAATTAAAAAAAAAAAAAGCCTTTCATACTTTACAATAACCACAGATATTTTTTGTAAACACTGCATCAAAACATTTTTTTAATCCAGGGGGGAGTTAAAACGTAGACAAGGGACATAACCCCGAGCTTGCTGCACACGACTGTTACTTACCACTTTCCACAGCACAAGGCGCCCTAACCCAAAGATGACTAAGAGCAGACTATTACTCACGCCCTGTTTACACTGCCAGCCAGGCCAAGTGGGCACATCTGGGCGCTGCAGTGTGCAGACAGCCATTTGTAGTACGGGCCTGACCTTTTCCAGTCAAGTCTTGCTTGCAGTAGGAAGAAAATACATGGCAGCAGGGATGCAGATATTTCAGAGAGAAGTGTGTGGATGGATGGATGGATGGATAGATAGATAGATAGTGGTATCTTGATTTGCATACGTTCGGCAGATGATAGTGACTGTGATGGGGGTGGTGATGATGGGGTGGGGGTGGGGGGATGAGGATGATATCTTTGCGAGACATTTCAGTACCAAAAAGACACAAATCACACACACACACACACACACACACACACACAGAGAAAAAGAAAAAAAAAAGAGAGAGAGAGAGAGAGAGAGAGAGAGAGAGAGAGAGAGAGAGAGAGAGAGAGAGAGAGAGAGAGAGAGAGAGAGAGAGAGGCAGACAGACAGACAGACAGATCTCGAAACATCAAACCTTTAAACCTGGAACCTCAGACCCCAATATTTTATTGAAGGTAACTGGATAAGGCAGAAGCTTCTTTACACCACTCCCTCACGGGAGGAAAATGTGTGTGTGTGTGTGTGTGTGTGTGTGTGTGTGTTGTGTGTGGAGAGAGAGAGAGAGAGAGAGAGAGAGAGAGAGAGAGAGAGACAGACAGACAGACAGACAGACAGACAGACAGACAGACAGACAGACAGAGCAACCACACCAACCCCGCACCTTATCCAAACAACCTGATGTTGACACGCACATAAGGATCTACTTATGACTCCGGCATGAAATCCCTTAGGGAGTTTAGAAGACGGGATCCTTGAAAGCCCCAGTCCCGCAAGACTGGAAAGGGCAGGTTGGCCTACAATCCCAGCGGGAGGAGGAGGTATTTGTATAATCCCAGTCCCCCAGATGCAACAACAAGGGTCCCTCTTGGCTCCAAGTTGAGAATGATGCACAGACCAGGACTGTCAGCTTACCTCTATGCTTGTGTTAAGGCTGCACACCACCTTTAAATTTTTGGCCACTTTTTGTTTTGTTTTCCTATAGCACTACTCTTTTGCGTTCACACTGCAACGTGCTAAGACATTAACAGATTTAAAACAATATCTGGCCTACTGACCTGCCGATGAGGGACAAACTTTTCGGACTCCTAGAAGGCCTTCAGCTCACGCAGCATTTGTCAGGGCCTCAGGAGTTGCTGTCTGAGCGTTCGAAATGACGACAACGGCGGCGAAAAAGAAGAAGACGAAAAAGAAGAAGAAGAAGAAGAAGAAGAAGAAGAAAAGAAGAAGAAGAAGAAGAAGAAGAAGACGACGATTTAAAAACAAATAAACAAACTTTTTGTGAAAGACTAGCCTCTGACTCAAAACTCATGTGATTTCGCTCAAATTTGGTAGGTTTGAACTTTTAAAGAAATTTTCAGCAAACTCTGTACCTCCCCCCCCCCCCCCCCCCCCCCCCCCCCCCCGTCCTTGTTTTCAGAAACACTGTAATCACACCCCCCTCCCCCCTTCCGAAGTCCTTTTTCGTCTGCTAGCTTCCTAACTGTAATATGCATGCGCGGTGTCAACACTGTAAGAACACGAGCAACCCTCAATTAAAGATCATTTCCAACTTTCTCGTGACTACCTGCTATTGCTACATGTCTGGAATCATTAAAAAAAGTACACAGTGCATGTTTTCATACTTTAAAAAATATATCAAAACCAGAAAATATATTCTGTATTAGCTCTATAGAAGATGCTTCTAACTTGACCCGGAAGCTAAAGGTGGAGTGTGGCCTAACATGGGCTGCTTGGCGCCTGTAGGTGACTCAGTGGCCTACAGGCAACGCACCCGTCTAGAAAGCGAGAGGTTTCGGGTTCGATCCTCATCTGAACCCAAAGTTTGTCACCATCTTCTAAACCACGAGTGGTGGTCAGTGTGCTAGTCTTTCGGATTAAATTATTAACCCCGGAGTTTGGTGTGCAACATGCATGTACGGTACGTTAAAGATCACACCACAGCAACAAGAGGGATATGTCAGGTAAACTTATGCAACTCAAACTTTTCCACTATCCACTTCGCCATAAGTGGTGGTCAGGGTTCTAGTTTTTCAGTTTAAACGGGTAAACCACGGTCTAACATTCAACGCACGTGAAAGAATCCATCGCAACAAGAACGTTATGCCTGGCAAAAGTATGTAGGAAAAAATCGCTTCCACAAGGAACCAGACCCAATAATAGGTCTACAGACAACAAGAAGATTCAAAATGCATGGCACTATGAATAACATTAAGTAGGAATATTAGTCGTCAGGTTTTTACTGAAACAAAACATATGGGGTTTTTTTTTGCTATGCGACTGAGATATAAAACATAATTTTAAATGCAAACACCATGAAGAATAATTCCCAGACTTACACACACAAAATGTAACGTAATAAAAGATCAAGGTGTCCCCTAACCTATAAGGTCGTGGGGGAGCGAGGCGTCAGAGACCTCAACTTCCCTAGGGGCCAGCATATTGAGGGCGGCGTCCATCTCCTCTCCCTCAGCTCCCTGACTCTAAAGAGACAGGTACCCATTTACAGCTGGGTGAACTGGGGGACTGTAATGAGGCGATGGTGCGCAAACGGTCAACCATCTAACTGTTAACCACGCTCGATGCTGCTTAACCTTAGCTGGGGGAAAGCGAGTGCCCCGACCACAGCTATCCCGCACCGTATCGTAATAATAATAATAATAATGATAATAATAATGTTATACACACATACATAATATACACACAACAATTAAGTCAACAAGCCCTTGATCTCTCCAAAGCGTCAAAAATGGTGGAGACGTGCATTATATATCACATTTGTGAGTCCAATCTCTACACAAACTGCACGTGAATAAGAGAGTGAGACAACATAAGAGAAAAAACATTGCCAAACAAACAAAAATTAAAATAAACCACACAAAAACCTACCCAAGAACATAGAAAGAGAAATGATTTGAAGATGGTTTCCTCCAAACCTTTTCAAATCTAAAAGTATATCTTATGTTGCCTTGTTTCTGTCTGTCTGTCTCTGTCTGTCTGTCTCTCTGTCTCTCTCTCTCTCTCTGTCTCTTTCTGTCTCTGTTTCTGTCTGTCTCTCTCTTTCACGTCTTACCTAGATACAGGTTGAAACACACACACATCGCGCGCACGCACACACACACACACCAAACACACACACACACGCTCGCACAAACACACACACACACACACACCACACACGCACCATCGTTCTCGCTCTCACACACATACAAACACACTCTCTCTCACTCACACACATCACAATCACACACACACACACACCACCACCACCACCACCACTCCCACCCACTGTCCCACCCCCTAATCTCCACCCCGTCACACACATACACTGTCATAGTGATGTGGTTGGTGCTGTCAAAAGCCTCCAGTCCAGCTATTGTGTGAATGTGACATTGGCTAGCTGCTCTATTTGTCTTCAATTTCATCCCCATACAACATACAAGGCCTCGCTCGCTCCCCTGTTGCACGTGCCTAGGTGTCCTATGACCCCCCAGCTGTCAGACACACTGCCTGAACTGTCTTGTTGAATTATCGGCTGTAGGACTATAGTGTGTGTGTGTGTGTGTGTGGTGTGTGTGTGTGTGTGTGTGTGTGTGTGTGGGAGGAGGGGAGTTGAGGGGGGATTGGGTGTGGGGGATGGAGGGGGGGGGGGGGGGGGGGTTGTAGGGTGGGTGGGGGATCGGAGTTGTGTGTGTGTGTGGTAGGAGGGTGTGTGTGTGTGTGAAGGGGGGGGGGCGGTTGGGGAGGGGGGGGTTGTGTGTGTGTTTGTGTGTGGGTGTCTATCTCTCTGTCTGTTTGTTCCCTCCTCTCTCTCTCTCTCTCTCTCTCTCCTCTCTCTCTCTCTCTCTCTCTCTCTCTCTCTCTCTCTCCTCTCTCCTCTCTCTCTCTCTCTCTCTCTCTCTCTCTGCTAAATAGCAATAAATTTTGTCAATTGAATTGTCAATTGTCAATTCTCTCTCTCTCTCTCTCTCTCTCTCTCTCTCTCTCTCTCTCTCTCCTCAGTCATCTCTCATCTCTCTCTCTCTCTCTCTCTCTCACTCTCCTCTCTCTCACTCTCTCTCTCTCTCTCCCCCCTATGCAGAATCATTAGAACTGAACATTTTAATGTTCCTGCAGTACAATGTGTTTTTGATTAAGTCAAACGTGACGGAGCCCATACCCCTTAAGGGAACAGATCGCATGCTGGGTGTGTTCGTGTCACTCATACCATCAGCCAAAGGACGCCATAGCTGAGCGGTTAAGACCGTTCGACCTTCATTCCATGGACCCGTGAAGTCGTGGGTTCGAATCTCGGCGACCTCTGGTGAATTAACGGCGGGGAATTTTACGATTTTCCCAAGTCAACTTTAAGTGCAGGCCTGCCAGTGCACTTTAAAGATCCCGTAATTCATGTCAGCGTTCGGTGGGTTACGGAAACACGAGCATACCCTGCATACATCCCCGAAGTTGGTATACAGCTACCTTCATGGTGGGCGAAAACCGGTCACATACACAAACATCTTACCATAGGTGAACCTCGGAGCGCTAGCCGAGGAACGAAAAAAAACCCGAATGCCATCAGTCATAGCCAGTCCACTCTTTCCAGGACGATGGAGGGATAGATTTTCAACCCTGAGGCCAGATGTTGTATGTGTGATCTCAAAACTGGAACTCTTTGCTCGGGATATCAGTGTACAGCCTTTACCAGTGGAGATGCCGAGGATATGTCACGTCAGTATAAAATAGCATCCCCACCTTTTGGGGACGGGATAGCTCAGTGGTCAGAGCACTCGCTTAGCATTGAGCGTGGTTACCATTTGGATGGATGACCTTTTGCGCGCCTTGGCTTCAGTACAGTTCCCCAAGTTCACCCAGCTGTAAATGGGTACCTGTATCTTTAGGGACAGGGAAGGCAAAGCAGCGAGGGAGAGGAGATGGGCGCCGCCCTCAATATGCTGGCCCCTAGAGAAGTTGAGGTCTCTGATGCCTAACTCCCCTACGACCACATAGGTTATGGGACACCTTTACCTTTTTTAACCCTTGAGGAAATTATGTGCAGGAATTCCCTCTTTTCTATCCCTCTGTTTGTTCCTTTTTCTTCTTGTCACCTCCTTCTTGTCTGTTTTCTGCCTTCTTGGTCCATTCTCCTTCCGTTTTTTCAGACAAACTTAAGAGATAACAATTCTCTCCCACGCCGAAGTGGGATGCACTGGGCCTGACTTGCCAGGCGCTTAACGGCAGCGAAACATATTTTCGCTTATATGACAGACAAGAATAGTGGCTGTCTGAAAGTTTGACGACAAAAATGAAAGAAGTTTACAAGCATGTCCAAAGGATTTTACAGAAACAGGATTGGAGCTTCATTTGTTCGGTATTATTATTTATCTATTTTATTTTGTGTGTGTTTAGTTGCTGACCACAGTCAAGAAAAAGAAACTCGGATGGTATGGACATGTGACCAGATGGGCTCTTCAAGACCATACTGCAGGGAACAGTGGAGGGGAAGAGAGGGAGAGGCAGGCCGAAGAAGGAATGGGCAGACAACATCACTGAATGGACAGGGAAGAGCTTCTCCACCATCCAGGCACTTGCCCACAACCGCCTCAAACGGAGCCAACTGGTGCAACGTTCGTCAGTGCAGTGCCCCTACGACCCTGAAGGGGGTTCTGGGAGCAGATGAGATGGTGAGATGAGTGTGGCTGGAACATGTGTGCCCCCCCCCCCCCCCCCCCCCCCCATATAAAGTAAAAATCCTTAACTGGCCTTTTTAGCAGGACTCACACCTGCATCCTCACATTACGTCATATGGCGAGTTCAATGTTCTAACCACAAAGTTTTCCACGCCGCCCCAACCTCATATACAACTGTATACTGTGTCAAAGAAAATGTGGACCGTTAACTGAACCCATACCGTCCATCACTGTTGGAGCGGAAAAAGAAACAACCACCTAGATACAACATTAAACCCAAACCAACCAACCACACAAACAAACAAACAAAAAACAAACACATATAAAACCCCAAAACCCCATACAACTTCACCACTACCACCACCCCTCCAAAATTAAAACCATCTAAACAAAATAAGGGGGGGGGGGGGGGGGGGGGGGGGGTTAGCTCAGTGGAGCACTTGTTCCCCCAGCCAAGTTAAGCAGCGTCGAGCGTGGTTACCACTTGGATGGGTGACCGTTTGCGCGCCTTGGCTTCAGTATAGTCCCCCAGTTCACCCAGCTGTAAATGGGTACATGCCTCTTTAAGGTCAGGGAAAGTAAAGCAGCGAGGGAGGAGAGGAGATGGGCGCCGTCCTCAATACCCTGGCCCCTAGAGAAGCTGAGGTCTTTGACGCCTCGCTCCCCTACGACCACAAAGGTTATGGGAACACCTTTACCTTATTTTTTTTTAACCTTAAACAAAATAACATCCGAAACGCTTTTCACCAGATTGTACATCTATTTTGACAGTAGAACGCCAGATGATGCACTTCAGCCTAAACCCTGCATGCATGCACACGTCTTGAGCACACAAGCCAGAAGGTAGGGCAAAGACAGAAGGGGAAGTAGGGGGTGGGGTGGGGGGAGTGGAGAAAAAAAGAGAGGGGTGGGTGGGTGGAGAGGTGCGTGTGGTGAGTGAGGACCACCTGTGGTTAGGGCCAGAGGCAGAGGGCACTGTGCTGTGCAGAGCTGGTTTGTGCATGGTTACCCGCTCTTTTGATAACAGCTCGGATTTCCTTTCGTCCCCCTTTCTTGTGTGTTTCTTAGTCATGACTTCCAAAGGGACTGGATAGGAAATCAAAGAAAAATATGACTGGAAAATTTGTATGAAGAGTTGTTGTGTGTGTGTGAGGGGTGTTGTTGTTGTTGTTGTTTTTGCTCTATGTGTGTGTGGGTGGGGAGGGGTTGTTGTGGTGTGTGTCTTAAGTTGTGTGGTGTGTGTGTGTGTGTGTGTGTGTGTGTGTGTGTGTGTGTGTGTGTGTGTGTGTGTGTGTTGTGTGTGACTTTTCGCGTTTCTTTGATGTTGTAAGCTAAATGTTATATCAAAGAATACAACCCCATAAAAGGCAGACTGACAAAAAAAGCAAAACAAAAACAAAACAAAACAACAACAAGAAAAACAACCAAAAAAAGGAGAATAAAAGGAAAAACGAGCAATACCCCCCAAAAGCACAAATGGAAGATGAAAGACAGATTGATAATGAAAGAAAAGGGAAGTTGATAGAACGAAAGAAGGAAACTTTTTAAAAAACGGGAAAATGGGAAAACAGGAAAAAAAAAAAGTAAAAAGATTACCAAAAAAAGAAGAAAAAAAAAGAAAAAAAAATAAGATAGGGAAATAAGTAATCTACATATAAAATTTCCGATTTCTAATAAAAAAAACCAAAATGCAAAAACAAAACAAAAACCATCTGTAGAAAATTTTGAACGTCATTCAGATGTGAATGAAAGACAAGGAAGATGAAAAGGAGTTGTAAGGTCTTTGATAAAAATATTCACCGAATCCGAAAGCACTAAACAATATGCAAAAGCATTCCAGTTACAATGATATACCACAAGTGTTAGGATGTTATTTCATTTAGTAAGGGGCACACACACACACACACACACACACACACGCGCGCGCGCGCGCGCACACACGCATGCACGCACGCACGCACGCACGCACACACACAGGGGTGCTTTACATACTTACCTTCAGAGGAAACCAAATTGCCATGACTAACTTTCCCCACAGACTGGGAGTAAGACAGGCAGGCAGCTCTTTCTTTTTGATCTTCATTTTAGCCAGGCAACTTTCACTGCTTAATTTTGATGTTTTATGTCTGTCTATTAACCTGTCTCTGCCTATCTCTGTTTCTCTCTATATATATCTGTCTGTCTCTCTCAATCTCTCTCTTTCCCTCCCTCCTCTCTTCTCCTCTCCATACCCTCTCTTTCTAATCTTTGTAACATTGTATTATGCTCGCATGCCTTGCAAAATTCTATGTGATGGGGAAAATTGGGTAATGTGATGTAGTGAATCGATGAGAGAGAGAGAGTGTCTGTGTCTGTGTCTGTGTGTGTCTGTGTCCTTCTGCTTGTACATTTCTTTCTGTCTGTCTGTCTGTCCGCCTCTCTCTCTCTCTTTCCACGGGGGAGGGGAGGGGGGGGGGGGGGGGGGGGGGGGGGGGGGGGGCTGATATGAGAGCTAGCACAAAGAACTCAGTGTTCTAGTATCTCAGGCATCGCACGTGTGTGTGTTGTGTCCTAAACTGGTTGTTGTCGCAAAGTGGTTGTTGTCGTATAGGGGATAGGCTCAACGGAGATTGGAACTCTTCCCCCCAGGTCTGCAAACTTTCTGCATAAACTTGTCCCTCCTCTTTCCTTCATCAGGTGGGCTACCAATGCACAGACTACAAATTGCAAGACAAACCATTCCAAAATCTGACAATTAAGTCCTTCGGATGAGACTATAAACCGAGGCCCCGAGTGCGAACGCATACAGAACATCTTGCGCACACGTTAAATCCTGTTCCGCTTTTCGAAAGAGTAGGCCATTATGTGCCCGTGGGAACAGATGACAAAATTTACAAAACCGCATACACACGGGGAGGCACCGTGGTCGAGTGGTTTAGGCGGTCAACTCGTGATCCAGAGGTCACGGGTTCGATCCCCGCTCGGCTCGGTGTTGTGTCCTTGGGAAAGACACTTTACTCCTATTTTCCTCACTCCACCCAGGTGTACAAGTGGGTACCAGCTCTGCTGGGGAAGTATCTGGCGACAGACTAGCGTCCTGTCACAGGGGTGGTGAAAAACCATCAGTTCGCTTAACGCTACAGAAACCGGGATAAGCTCCGGCTCTATGGGCCTTCTGGCTCGAAAGAACATACTTTTTTTTACTACTTTTATGCATACACACGGGAACTGGATGTAAAAATAAAGCACATGAGTGCTTATTCCATTATCCTCAACAACAAAAAATCTGAGCGCTTTGATTTGTTGCTTTACAAGATTCAGCGCTATGTAAATTCCATACATTATTATTGATTATTATTATTATATTATTATTATTATATTATTATTATCATTAGTTCATATTACCTTAGTCATCGTCCGAATCGAGTAAATTAACAGAGTTTGTAGGGAAAGTGAGGGAGTACACGTTTTACGTTCGCATTCTCAACTGAGTTATTTTTAATTATTGTAATATCATTTTCTTTTTTTTTTGTGCTAATATTTTGGCTCGTGTTTCCATGGGCATTATTGTTAGAAAATGATAATTTTACTCTTAATGGTTTTCGACGAGGTTCGCGCAGTTGAAGGTCTAAATTCAGTTAGTGACAAGAAAGCTGTTTAAGGACGCTGTCCATGACGCACGTGACTCCCTTTCCTTGCTGGCAAGATGTGATCTACCTGACACTGAGTAAGGGGGGCGGGGGGGGGGGGGGGGGGTGGGGGGGGGGGGGGGGGGGGGGCAGAGAAAAAAAGTATCTTCACTACAAATCTCTCACCACACTGTTTGTTGAGAGCTGTCAGCCAGAGAGCTTTGACAGGGAGAAGGGAAATGAGTGATGGTTTGGACTCGTTTGCCTGATGTCTGATGTCTGCTAGCGTGTCTGTCTTGTCTGTTTGTCTGTCTGTCTGTCTACCGGTCAAGGTGTCTGTGTGTGTGTTTGTCTGTCTGTCCTAAAAGGCGTCTGTTTGTCTCTCTGCCTGCCCGTTTGTCTATTTTGTTCACTTTATTGCTTGATGTATTGAGTGATTTATTTTTTTAAAAATAAAACGTAATGCCTCTATCCGATCAACCTGTGTTTGTGTGTAGGACTGATAGTGAAAGTTATGGAACACATGCTAGATGTGTGCTGAAGGTAAGTGTGTTGTGTGTGTGTGTGTGTGTGTGTGTGTGTGTGTGTGTGTGTGTGTGTGTGTGTGTGTGTGTGTGTGTGTGTATTTATTTTATTTTGTTTATTCATATTTATTTATTCATTCTTTTATTTCGAGGATAATGGAATTAGCACTTATGTGTTGTTTTTTACATCCAGTCCCCGGCCCCGTATGTATGCAGTTGTGTAAATGTTGTCATCCGTTCCATGTTGTGTGTGTGTGTGTTGTTGTTGTTGTTGTTGTTTTTCCCGATGTTGTTTTCTGTTGTTTTGGATATATCATTACAGGAATCTTCTTTGCATGTTCTTCCACAACTTCAAAGTCATGAGGAGAGGGAGAGAGAGAGGAGGGAGGAGGAGAGGAGAGAGAGAGAGGGAGGAGAGAGGAGAGAGAGAGAGAGAGAGGAGCATTTTCCCCTTCTTTAAAAATAAAATATCGGGGGGGGGGGGGGGGGGGGGGGGGGGGGGGGGGCTACTATTTTCTGGTAAAGTCAATCTACATCTATGTATGTATGTATGTGTGTGTGTGTGGTGTGTGTTGTGTGTGTGTGTGTGTGTGTGTGTGTGTGTGTTTTAGTACCGAAGTTAAACATACACTAAGTGGAAAGTTAAGCTGACAAAAGTAGTAAACCTGAACGATATAATTATCATTTTATATCTATATCTACACACACACACACACACCACACACACACACACACACACACACACACACACACACACACACACTACTTCTCCAGTCTTGTTTCCTAATGATAAGACTGGAGCTAATTATCTCGTTCAGGTTTACTACTTTCGTCAGCTTAATTAACTTTCCTCTTTGTGTATATATGTTTAACTTCGGTACTCAAACCAAACGTCACAGTAAACGAAAAGACAAAACGACTCAGGGAGAGGGAGAGGAAGAGAAGGAGGGAGGGGACAGGGGAGGGAATGAAGAGTGTGGTGGGAAGGGAGGGAGGGAGGGGGGGGGGGGAGGAGGGGGGGGGGGGGGAGAGGAGGTTTGACAGGCACAAAGACACATTGGAAACAAACGGTTTGTCAGAAGTGTCAAAGCAGCCAGTAAGCTGGAAACTGGAAGCAGGCAGGCCTTTACCTGCTGTTATATATATGTATAGCGCACGCGAGCGAGACACAGCAGCAGAACACAGCAG
>CM054134.1:119943319-119948319 GCA_028751875.1 Rapana venosa
TTCCTCTCCAAAGACTGTACTATGTAACACGCCTTCAGCTGTCAGCCTAGCTGCCAGAAGTAGTAAGTAGTATAGGTGTGAGGAGCTAGGTCTGGGAATGTGATGAACGAGGCAACACCCCGACGTTACCTCTCTCCTCTTTCCAGAGGTCTTCAACACGACTGTCTGCCTGCTTGCCTGGTCAGTGGTGATGACAATGGAAGATAGTGTCACCTTGGCTGTCTTATGGCTTTGCACTTCCACAGTGTGTGTAAGGCACTGACGAAACTCTCCTTTCTTTGTTGTCTCTTTTCGTACTTAAGCTTTGACCTTTGGGCGCTTGTGGACTTTTAGCCAGCTAAGGTCAGATGTTCTAAGATGTTTAGAGATGTTAAAGGAATTCTGCAAAATGTTCAGTGGTGTCTCCACGGTCCACGGGACTTCGGGAGAGGTGAAGGTGAAGGAAGAGAATTCTAGGAAATATAAAACAAGGTTTCTGCATGGACGTACGGGTGTAGTCCATCTTCCTCTGTGTGTATTTTCTTCTTCTTTTTCCGTTGAACGCTCAGACGGCAAGTATCGGTGTCTGTCATATGAGCGTTAAGTCTCTGACATGTCAGACCAAGCGCATCCGACTTCTGCGTGGAAGAAAACCCCTGTCATTATGTAGGCCTTTCTGGAGAGAGAAAAAATAGGCAGGAGAATGGTCTAAGAAGGAAGGCAATAGACAAGAAGGAGGTGACAAGACGAAAAGGTACAAGGCAGAAAGAGAGAGAGAGAGGTACAGAAAAGAAGGAATTTCTAGCACAGAATTTCTAGAATTTTGAGCCAGCCATGGTCAGATGTTTGTAAGATTTTTTGAAAGGGATTTTGAAAGAATTCTATGAAATATAAATCCAACTTCCTTCCTGGACTGATTTAGTCCATCTTCATGTGTACACGCGAGACATAGACTTTGACAACATACAGATGTAGGAGGAAGAATTCAGGTCATGCAAATAAGAAAAGGAGGAAGGTGGCAGGACGGTTAAGACGTTCTACTTGCCTAGGAAGTAAGCCGTAAGGTTCTGGGTTCGATTCCCAGCCTTGCCCTTTTTTTAAAAATCAGTTTTACGAGAAAATCTGACTGAATGTCAAAGTCCTTCGGATGAAACTATAAAGAGAAGCTCCGAGTGCGGATGCACATAAAACATCTTGTTCACAGGTTAATTAAAAACCCGTTCCGCTTTTTGGAAGAGTAGGCCATTTTGTGTCGGTAGGAACGGACGACAATTAAAAAAATGAAAGAAAAACGGATGCTGTTGTACATTTCTGAGTGTAGGTCTGGGGAACGCACAACAACAACAACAACAATAACAACAACATCTTTTTCAATGTAGGTCATGTGGCTTGTGACCCACATGTTTGTGAGATGAGAAAGAATTTGAATTGAAAATTGAATTGAACAAAACAGCGCGAGCATCTGAAATCTGTGGTTGACTATTTTGTCAAATAGCTCATAATGAGCTGAGTGGATAGGGTAGGGAATATGGTGACTGAGGGAGAGGAAGGGGGAGATAGTGGATGTCTCTCTCTCTCTCTCTCTCTCTCTCTCTCTCTCTCTCTCTCTCTCTCTCTCTCGCGTTTTGGTTACCCCTGGCGAAGAATCGTTGATATTGTACAATGCTTAATTTTGTTGTTGTTTTTGTTGCGTCGATTTTGGTCGTTTCCCCAAATACCCTTTTGTGAAGGGGTTGAAAAACCTAAAACATGAAATATTTGTCATTGTCATGGTCATTGTCATTGTCATTCTCTCTCTCTCTCTCTCTCTCTCTCTCTCTCTCTCTCTCTCTCCTCTCTCCTCACCTCTCTCTCTCTCTCTCTCCCCACACCACACTTTCTCTCTTCTCTCTCTCTCTCTCTCTCTCTCTCTCTCTCTCTCTCTCTCTCTCTCTCTCTCTCTCTCCCCCCCCTCTCTCTCTTTGTGGCGATTTGAGTGATTCATTTAATTGCTGTTTGACATTACCTTGTTTATTAATTCATTCATTGATTTATTCATGTTTGGTTTTCACTTTTCCCCCATGAGGGCCTGGTATAAAGAAGCCTCTGGCTTATCCAATTACCCTCAATAAAATATTCGATCTCTCTCTCTCTCGTCTCTCTCTGACTCTCTCTGTCTGTCTGTCTGTCTGTCTGTCTCCTCTCTCTCTTCTCTCTTTCTGTCTCTCTCTGTCTCTGTCTGTCTGTCTGTGTGTGTCTCTCTCTCTCTCTCTGTCTGTCTGTCTATGTCTGTCTCATGTCTGTCTGTCTGTCTGTCTGTCTCTCTGTCTCTCTCTGTCTCTCTGTCTCTCTGTCTCTGTCTCTGTCTCTCTCTCTCTCTCTCTCTCTCTCTCTCTCTCTCTCTCTCTCTCTCTCTCTCTCTTCTCTCTCTGGAGGTATAGTAAGGTCAGTGGGGGTGTGGGATGCAGCACGCAGGTCAGTCAGCTATGCTAGGTACCCCGGGGCCGGGGTTGCTGGCCTTGTCATGTTTATCTCCCCTGTGATATTGTCCCCCTTCCCTCCCCGTCCTTCCTGTCCGCCTGTCCGCCTGTCTGTGTATATTATGTCTCTTTTGTGGTCAGCTGGGAAAGATGTAGAACAAAACTTGTGGTGTGTGTGTTGTGTGTGTGTGTGTGTGTGTGTGTGTGTGCGTCTTGTGTTGTGTTGTATTGTGTTGTGTGTTTTGTTGTGTTGTACGTTGTACTGTGTTCGTTGTGTGTGTTGTGCTATGTGTATTTATTTATTTTATTATTTATTTATTCTCTTGTATCGAGGATAATGGAATAAGCACTCACGTGCTTTTTAACATCTTGTCCCCGTGTGTATGCGGTTTTGTAAATTTTGTCATCTGTTTCCACCGGAACACAATGGCCTACTCTTCCGAAACGCGGAACAGGATTTAACGTGTGCGCAAGATGTTCTGCATGCGTTGGAACACGGGCCTCAGTTTATAGTCTCATCCGAAGTGTATTGTGTTGTGTGTGTATTTTGTTGTGTTGTGTGTGTTTGTTTGTGTTTGTGTGTGTGTGTTTGTGTGTGCGTTGTGTGTGTATATTGTGTTGTATTGTGTTGTATTGTGTTGTGTGTGTTGTGTGTGATCTATGAAACTTGTGCCTTTCTCATACACTTCTCTCTACTACAGCTACTCCCGCTATGTCAAGAGAAATCATGTGGGTTTTTTTAAATGTTCAGAGTAAAAAGTTTATTTTATAAAAATGAAAAAAAGGCTACAACGAGAAGATAACTAAAAGTAATATTGCCAAAAACTGAGTAAAGAAACTGACGAGAAAACTGTCAAACAATACCTTCCACTATCCCTATTTCCATATACCCCCCCTCCCACCGCTACACACAGTAACACATACATAGCGCCCCCCCCCCCCCCCCCCCACCCACACACACACACAACACACACATGCACACATACATACCCCGCCCCCACACAAACCTCCTCCATACACACACAAGCACGCACACACACAAAACACTCACACACACACACGCACCCTTTCCCTACGCACACATACGCACACACAATCCATACAAAATCTCCTATCAGTGTAAAAACATCTACAACAGTTGCACAAACCCACTCCATCCCCACCCCCTCCCCCACCCCCCCACCCCCAAAAAAAGACGGGAAAGATGACAGAGATTCTTGCACAGTCTTTGATGACACATCTTGAGATTCCGGGGTCTCTCTCTCTCTCTCTCAACCGTATGTATGCCACTGTCAGTCCCATCACATTTCTCTGCCTGGAATTCCGGCTACCTTCTTACAAGGAGTCTGTTATGTCGTAAAGTGGTTTTTGTCGTCAAGTGGACAGACTCATTTGGAGGTAAGACCCTTCTCCCTGGGTCTGAAGACCTTCCTGTGAAAACTTTACCTTCTGCTCTCCTTCCCCAGACGGCTGCTAATGCACAGACTGCTAATAATCGCAAGACACATGATTACAAAGCTGACATCGTTATTGCATTTGTGAGTGTGAGAATCGGGGTAAAATATAGATTTTTTCCCCCGGGAAAGTTTGGAAGTGTGCGTTTTACGTTTTCAGTCTCAACTGAGTTTTTATTTATTTAATATCTTTTTATTGCTATCAATTTGGGTCGTATTTATATGAGTGTTGATATGAAACGTGGTAGGCAGTTTCGAAATAATGTCCAGGTACGTGTGGACCAGGTTCGTACAGTTGAATTCTTTAATCCAGTTAACGACAATAAACCAATTTAACGACATCAACAATTTCCCATACAAGCAACACTTTCCCCCTATTGGTTTAAATTCTCCATTCCCCCGTGGGGATGTAGGGAGCCTGTCAGTATTAATAGCATCCCCACATTCTGGAAATTATGTGCTAGTAATTCCCTCTTTTCTATCCCTCTGTTTGTGTCTGCCTTGTCCATTTTCTTCCTGTCGCTTCCTTCTTGTCTATTTTCTTCCTTCTTGGTCCATTCTCCTGCCTTTTTCCCAATAAAGACTTAAAAAGATAACAATTCTCTCTTATCCCGAAGTCGGATTGCACTGGGCCTGACTTGTCAGGCGCTTAATTAACGGCAGCACATATGACAGGCATCAAGAGTTGTGTCTGAGTCCAGTGTTCGAGGACGAAGAAGAAAATAATGTTTCCAGATACGTTTGGACCCGGTTCGCACAGTTGAACTCTGTTATCGAGATAGCGACAATACATCCGTTGAACAACACCACACTCGTCTCCATAAAAACAGTGCCACTATTTTGTTTTTGTGTGTGTTAAATTCTGTATGAAGATATCTCCCCGTCCCTTCCCCTCCCTCTATTGTCAGGTTCAATGATCTTGTTGCCATGTGTTCTTTTGCTGCATTAAAAGCAAGTAGTATACGGACCCTCGGTTTATTGTCTGATAAAAACCAAAACAAAAAAAACCAAAAACAAACCGTACCAGGACCACCGCTCAACGTCTAGTGGGTAAAAGGAAAAGTTCAGGTCCGGATGAGGATCGAACAAGCGACCTCTGGGTTGACAG
>CM054134.1:119953319-119954483 GCA_028751875.1 Rapana venosa
GGGGGGGGGGGGGGGGGGGGGGGGGGGGGGGGGGGGGGGGGGGGGCCGATGTTGATCAGTTTAGCTGATTGACTATCTGATGTCTCTCTGGCTGTTTGGCTGTCTGGCTGTCTTCTGACTGGCTTTGGGCTGTCTTCTGACTGGTGTTTGGGGCTTCTTCTGACTGGCTGTCTGGCTGTTTGCCTGTCTGGCTGTTTAGCTGTTTGGCTGTCTAGCTGTTTGCCTGTCTGGCTGTTTAGCTGTTTGGCTGTCTAGCTGTTTGCCTGTCTGGCTGTTTAGCTGTCAGGCTGTCTGGTTGTTTAGCTGTCTGGCTGTTTGCCTGTCTGGCTGTTTAGCTGTCTGGCTGTTTGCCTGTCTGGCTGTTTAGCTGGCTGGCTGTTTGCCTGTCTGGCTGTTTAGCTGTCTGGCTGTTTGCCTGTCTGGCTGTTTGCTTGTCTGGCTGTTTAGCTGTTTGGCTGTCTAGCTGTTTGCCTGTCTGGCTGTTTAGCTGTCAGACTGTTTGGCTGTCTGGCTGTTTAGCTGTCTGGCTGTTTAGCTGTCTGGCTGTTTGCCTGTCTGGCTGTTTAGCTGTTTGGCTGTCTAGCTGTTTGCCTGTCAGGCTGTTTAGCTGTCAGGCTGTTTGGCTGTCTGGCTGTTTAGCTTTCAGGCTGTTTAGCTGTCTGACTGTTTAGCTGTCTGGCTGATTAACTTGCTGATTTTGCTGCCCTATCCGTGTTGTCGAGCTGGATTGTCATTCAGGACAACATGAAGATAGAGAGTAGGTTCATTCCTGAAAATGAAGGTCAGGTGTTCTCTTTGTTTCAAGTGATAATATATTTCTAAAAGAGAGTCGAAGCTTTACTCGTAAAACAGTTTGCTTGGCAAAACCAATGCACACCACACACACACACACATACACACATACATTACATACACACACAATACACATACACACATACATTTATACATTTTATAAAAACAAATATATAAATTATATAATAATATAAATAAAAATATATATAATATTTTATATATAATATATGTATGTATGTATGTAGTATGTATGTGTGTGTGTATGTGTGTGTGTGTGGGGTTTGTAATAATTATATATATATATAATATATAATATTATATATATAAAATATATATATATATATATATTATATTTAATTATATAAATAAAAC
>CM054134.1:119954983-119957483 GCA_028751875.1 Rapana venosa
CAATATTCACATTTGCACTGAATTTTATAAGCAGAAATTTAACATTTTGTTCACTGATGAAGACTGAATCCTTGTGTATAACTTTCACATAAATCACATTTGATCAACTATTAAATAACACACCTTCTCTGGAGAGCCTCTCCTGGCATGTCTTACTTCTAGGACAGGCTGTGTGCGTGTGTGTGTGTGCATGTGTGTGTACATTTGAATTTGTTAGAATATTGTTAATCATTGTTGGTTGCTTGTGTAGGAGCGGATTGAATGGAAGCGCTCTGATTTGTAATTGCAAGATAAAGCACTCTATAAATTCCATATATTATTATTAGTAGTAGTAGTAGTAGTAGTAGTATCATTATTATTATTATTATTATTATTATTATTATTATTATTATTATTATAATATATAAAATGTATGTGTGTGTTTATGGATGGATGGGTGGATGGATGATGGATGGATGTGTTGGTCTCTATATAGTATGTGTAGACATATGTAGGTTTGTGCGCAAATATGTACGAACGTGCATAGTTCGTACATATATGCATTTGTGTGTATATGAAAGTGTATGTGAATGTGAGGAGGACATTTCCTATGAGACACAAGGTAGAAAATAGCCCAGAAAGTTGATGAAAAGCTGTGTTTCTGCCTGCATGAACTCAGTAACTCTCTCTCTGTCTCTGTCTCTGTCTCTCTCTCTCTGTCTCTCTCTCTCTCTAACACGAAGATTACACACAAAGAGTTCACAGTTCTCTCTGCACATGGCCCACCCTAATATTTGTGTCTGGAGAAGCAGCGCACGCACATCAAAGCACGGAGGCTGGGCCTATCTAGCTACCCAGTCTATCCATCTCTTCCACCCGGGTATTAAGTGTGTGTGACTGCATGCAGAGAGAGAGGAGAGAGAGAGAGAGAGAGAGAGAGAAGAGAGAGAGAGAGGAGGAGAGAGAGAGAGAGAGAGAAATGATCTTTATTTTCCAAGGGTTACAGAGTAAAGAGAGAGAGAGAGAGAGAGAGAGAGGAGGAGAGAGGAGAGAGAAGAGAGAGGAGAGAGAGTGAGAGGAGAGAGATATAAGAGAGAATGTGTGTCTTTAGTTTTGTTCACAGAGAGAGAGAGAGAGAGAGAGAGAGAGAGAGAGAGACAGAGAGACAGAGAGACAGAGAGAGAGAGAGAGAATAATTATGTGTGTCTTTAGTTTTGTTCAGAGAGAGAGAGAGACAGAGCAGAGACAGAGACAGAGAGAATATAATTGTCTTTAGTTTTGTCAAGAAAGAGAGAGTGAGAGAGAGAGAGAGTTAGTTCTTTTCTTTGTAAGGGGGCGGAGGGTGGGGTGGGGGGGGGGGGGGGGGGGGGGGGGGGGGGGGGGGGGGGGGGGGGGAGCGGCGATGTTGATCAGTTTAGCTGATTGACTATCTGACTGTCTCTCTGGCTGTTTGGCTGTCTTCTGACTGGGGTGTCTGGCTGTTTGCCTGTCTGGCTGTTTAGCTGTCTGGCTGTTTGCCTGTCTGGCTGTTTGCCTGTCTGGCTGTTGAGCTGTCTGGCTGTTTGCCTGTCTGGCTGTTGAGCTGTTTGGCTGTCTAGCTGTTTGGCTGTCTGGCTGTTTAGCTGTTTGGCTGTCTAGCTGTTTGCCTGTCTGGCTGTTTAGCTGTTTGGTTGTCTAGCTGTTTGCCTGTCTGGCTGTTTAGCTGTCAGGCTGTTTGGCTGTCTGGCTGTTTAGCTGTCAGGCTGTTTGGCTGTTTAGATTTCAGGCTGTTTGGCTGTCTGGCTGTTTAGCTGTCTGGCTGATTAACTTGCTGATTTTGCTGCCCTATCCGTGTTGTCGAGCTGGTTTGCCATTCAGGACAACATGAAGATAGAGAGTAGGTTCATTACTGAAAATGAAGGTCAGCTGTTCTCTTTGTTTGAAGTGATAATATATAAATTTCTAAAAGAGAGTCGAAGCTTAACTCGTAAAAGCAGTTTGCTTGGCAAAACCAATGCACACACACACACACACACACACACACACACACACACACACACACACACACATATATATATATATATATATATATATATATTATATATATATATATATATATATATTATATATATATATATAATATACATACAAAACAACACACATACATACAAACACACACACAATTTATATATATCTAATGAAGCTCAGCGCCCACAGTGGTCCCCGACACTACTGGAACATGCGCGTGCGCGTGCGCGGTCAGCTTACCGAGACTACTGGCTGCAGAGGTCCTTACTGGGGGTGTTGCCAAGAAGAAGACAACAAATGATAAACAGTCTCCCCTGCTGTAGTGACAAGCGTTACTTCATGATTGCAGTATATAATGAAGCCTCATGACAGAAAGTTGTCATAACCCCATCGTGTTGGTACAGTTAAAAGTTCAGCACAGCTCTTAGTGAAAGTCGAACTTTTGAAAGTAAGTTTTCTTCTTCTACCTTTGTAGCCCACTTCTTCTTCTCTTCCTCCTCTTCCTTCTCCTCCT